>PVIH01003061.1:0-64225 GCA_004025045.1 Sigmodon hispidus | reverse complement strand
TGACACACACAGGACTGACAGAAGCCTTGACTGTGATCACCTCGTTCATCTGTCTTCATTATCCTTATAGATTAATTTTTCCAACCCTTCCCATGAACAGCAGCTAAGCAGCAGGCTCAGTTTTCAGATGGGTCCAGCTGGCTATGGTCTGCAATCACACATTAAGAAACAAAATTCTGATTGAACTGAATCACAAAGCAAACCATGGATTTTCTGTATGCCAGATACTATGACAAATCCAAAGAAATGAAGGCACCATGTCTGGTGCAATGGGTAATCAAGAGATACTTTAAAGTATGGTTAAGGATTGCATAGGTCATATCCAGATGCTGTGCCATTTGATCTAAGCATCATGGGTTTTGGTAACTACAAAGAGTCCAAGAACTTATCTCTCCATGAAGTGTAAACTGTAGCCACATAAGTTTTACAACACTTTGGAAAAACAGAATCTGACCACTGTTTGGGTGCCATTTGTAACAACATATAATTAATATAAATGTCTAAATCATTTTAAAAGAGTGAAGGACAACAAACAGGTCTGGACTGTGGACCTAGGCTGGGCCAGAAACATCATATTACATACCACAATGGGTTAAGACATTTTCCCACTCACCTGCCCTCAATTGCACTTTCAAGCACCCTGCAGAGACTTTCCACAGTATTTTTGGAACCCCGCTGAGGTAAAATTGAGTTGGAGGCATATTTATCTTGGGTTTGAGGGGCTATATTTAGTTGGCTTCCAGTCACCTCTGTACATAGATAAGTTACCGCTATTCATAGGAATTGCTTCTAGAAATACTCTGCCACTTAAGTGTCAACTCATGCTGAATCGTGATATAAAGGCACACAGATGGAAGTCTACTACTATATATGTGCGGTGGAGAATCTGGCCCTAGAAATATGAGGGAAAAGAAGGACCATCTAGATTTGAGGTTACAGCAGTGAGTTATAGCTGTCTGGCCTGTGGAAATCCCTCCCTTATCAACCATGCAAAGGTGTAAGCCAGAATCTTCATCATTCTGGTCATCTAGTCAGTTAGGAAATTTGGACTCTTTCACAAACCTATAGGAGTTTACTAAATGGTATGCATGACCTGCTATGAGTCACAGGCTTATGCATCTCAACTATTTAAACCTTAAAAGAAGTTTGTTATGATGCATTAATGAAAGACTACACTACCTTTCTATTGTTTTTCTTTTTTAAAATTGTTATGTGAGAAAGAGACTAGCAAAGATTAAGTATTCAAAACAGTGTATAAAAATATTATTATAATGTATGATGGACAGCTAATTAAAAGAATGTTATTTTCTAGATCTTATGACATATGTGGTACTTGCCAGTATTTTAAATTTTTCTAACTATTTTGATTTTTTCCTTTATTTTGATTTTAAAAACAACAACATTTAACTTTTCTAAATGAGGCTCTGCACTGGGAAACTGGGCCAGGTCCTGGATATGAGTTTATATGATATATGCTATAGCTTAGATTTTAAATGATCCCCAAACCCAGGTGCTAAACTTGATCCCCAGATGAGATAAAAGCTTGATGGCAGGGCCATGTTACTAGGGAACAGTCGAAGCTTTAGGGATGGGAGCTAGCAGGTCATCAGGTCAGTGGGGGCTTGCCCTTGAAGGAGACTTGAGGGGACCTCATCCATGTTTGTTTGGTCCTGATGCAGGCTTCCACCGTGATACATTGTCTTACTCCAGGACTAAGACAACTGGATGAATTGATGCTGACGTAAAACATCCAAAATGGAGTGGGGGGCAAAACAAGGGTTTTCTCATTGTAAGTTAGTTATCTCAAATGATTCGTTATGGTGGCAGGAAGATGACACACAATGTGTATTTTGGGTTACCGGAGAGGGTACAATGGACATATGAGTCCCACACAGAAAAAGGGAGGGGAAGAGCCTATCGGACTAGAGTTGACATCTCTATCAACCAATCCCCCATACTCCTCATTCCTCCTAAAAATAGCTCCCAATAAAGTAGACTCTTAGGCCTTGCTCTTGATGAAAATGAAGGAATCGAGTTCTAGGGTTGGCTACAGATCAAAGTTGGCATGATTCTTCCCCTGTCCCTAAGGAGGGGAGCTCCAAGTGTTTTGCTATTGCTGTTGTTCATTCTGTGTCCGCCACGCTGGAGACTGGACCTAAAGCATTTTCCTATCACTAAGATTCATTTGCTCTTGTGGGGATTTTGTTTTTTGTTTTGTTCTGGTTTTTGAAAGGTTTTTTTTGTTTGTTTGTTTGTTTGTTTTGAGGCAAGGTTTCACAAAGTTGCCTAGATTGGCTCAAGAAGTTCTTGATTTGCAATCCTTGTACATTCTACTTCTGCACAGCTAAGAGTGACTCTTGATTAAACTATCTCCTCAGGGAGCAAGCTGACATCCTTAACGGGGGTGGGAGGCAGACTCCACATGATATTCCTAGGTCAGTAGCATGGTGCAAAAAGAAGATCTTTCTAGAAGTCCTGACTCCAACTTCCCTCCCATCTCTCCCTGCTTGAGTACAGTGACAATTTAGGGAGCCTTGGACTTTCCCAAGACAAGTTACACCATCTTACATCAACTTAGACACAAGTCCCTCAGCTATACCCACCCTTCCATCTTTGATGGGACTGTTCATACAGTCCATCAAGCCGAGCCAGCTGCAGACCTACCACTAACTGTGGTTACCATCCTGAAAAAATAAAGTGCAGCATGCATCCAGGTTGCTCTCCAGACACGAAGCAAAGATGTAAACACTGAGGGAAGCAGCCAGCAGATAATCATTTTCTTCAGCCAGTGACCTTCATGCTGAAGGTAACGAGTATGATTAAGCAGCTGCTGGCTGAGGAGGTGTTGAAACTGAAATTCTCTAGGCCTGACTCAATGCTTTTCAATCTTATCCCTATTCCTCTCAACCTGGAGGGGAGAGCAGGGTGGTTGACTGTCGGAACACTCGGGGAAATCCCCACCTCAGGTCTGCCTTGAAACACTACACCTAGCCAATGTTTTCTTTTGTCGTTGGAGGTTTGTTTACTTGCTGGGCTAGGAGAAGGCTGCAAGCTTGTACTTGAACCCAGGGGAAGAAAAGCTGTAGGGATCAAATAACTAGATGGGAGGAAGCCAAGGCCAAAGGCAAGAGCTCAGCCTAATCCCAGAAAGTGGCTGCAGCTGTGTGCTCCAAGTCTGTCATTAGTTTCTTACTGGAACCCTTGAAATATTGTTTATTTCCTATTTGAACTTGTGCAAGAGTGCCACCCTAGGATAATAACATCACAGCGAAGTGAGCTGGCCCCCTCTCCCCATTGCTGATTTTCATTTGGATGCTTCCATTTTCAGGCTGACATAGCTCCGCAAATGTCCTTTTGTCTTCTGACCTTGAGGCCCCCCCACCCCCACTCTGCTGACCCTTCAGTTTCCCGTGAGAAACCAGAGAGTTAAAGATGATCAAGTTCGAGGTGATGCTTAATTCAGCCTGACTGTTTCTCCTACACGGACAATCCTTTGAGTCCAATGGGAGAGAAGAAGGAAATGAAAGTGGGTAGTCTGAATAATGTGTAGTGAAAGCTGAGATTTGCAAGCACAGTCACGCAGAGGGCTTGATTTTGCATGTTTATAGACACTGGGAGCCAAATTCTCCTCATGGCTGTTCTATGTCCATCTCATCCTTCTGCTGGCATGGGGGAGGGGTACCCAGCCTCCACCTTCCACATGATGTTCCCAGGAGATGGGTCATGGCCCTGGAGAGCAGGAGGAAGGTGCTGCTACCACAGGACACGGAAGGAAACTCACAGGAGGCTCTGAATGGGAAGCATTTGTGATAACAGGGAGAAAGCAAAGATGGGGGGACGAGAGAGTGAGTCAGGACTCTGAGTGCACTGTCCAGGGAGATCTGGGGGAACCCCAGATAAATCTCAGGGCCCAACTTGTCTTCAATTACTTTGCAAAAAAAAAAATAGGACCATATAGGAACCAGATTATATTTAGACCAGACTTTACTAAAATTCATTTTGAGAAATTCAAAGATCAGAACCAAACAAAACAAATTCTAACATCCTTCCCCTCACACACTTCACCTTTTGCTCAATGAAGCAATGAGATGAACAGAATTGCTGGAACCTGCTTAGACCAGAATCTTGCAGAGACCCTGCAGAAGCACTGTGTGATTGCCTACTTCAACTATGAACAATCACTGTTATTACCGCTATTGTATCTTGACTGTCTTCAAAGAGCTGATTTTATCATACAAAGTGGGTAGGACGGTAGGAAAATTACAAGCTGCCTTCTCACTTTTCTCTATTACCTCTCGTAAGTGGGAAGAGCAATAAACTAAAGCAGGCTGTGTGGCTTAGACCCAGTCGGACACAGTTAAACCACTTCACAGGAAGAGATGCAGGAGAGGCAAGGTGGCTCATTCCTGCCTCTCACAGTGAATTCAGAAGTGCTGGAAAGAGCTTAATAATGGAGGGGGACAAAGGAAAGAAGAGCAAAATCCACCCCAGGGAATACACTCGCATGCAAACACACACAACCAGTTAAAATTACTGTCTGAATCTAACTAGAGAGAAGATGACTGTGATGTCTGTCCAATCCCTCAGCAGTGATTTACCCAGGTGGGCCTAACCCTAAGAGGACATTCTGGTTTGGTCCTTGGAGGCCGCTCTTTTTTTCCCTTCCATCACTGACTCCTCTGGCTTCAGGTTCACGTGTGGCTACCAATCAGTAACCTGCCTGTGCTGACCACGTGGAACCATCCCTTCCATCTGGGCTAAGGATGTAATCACAGCCAACTCTGAGGGCTGTGACTAGAGAATGTAAGAAGCCTTTGCTTCTATAATCACTGTAGGTCCTAAACCCATTCACTTCTAGCAAAATAAAAATCTCATAAGAATATTAAAAGATAATGTTTCCCTCCAGTTACCACAATTCTTGACCCTTAGATCAAGAAAAAAGAAATGTTATGTTAGCTGATGTCTTCATCAGGCCGGCTATGCTGCTCTGTAAGGGGTTCCCAAAGACTCAACATCACTTCGAGTGGTTTCTCTCTTCGCTGTAGGTGTTTTGATGAATCATCCTGACTTGGGGCAGGGAGAAGACACCTGTCCTACAGGGAGGGTCTCAAATACAAACTAATTCATTCTCTGATGATGTGAGCTATTTATTTTATGCTGACTTCTGGGTCCCACTGGAAGCCAACCCAAGCACAGTTTCTAATTGCTTAATGATGCTTAATTCTAGGGAGTTCATTTACCTCCTGTGGACCAGTTAGGCATCTTTACCCTAAGTGTGCCATGGAACATCATCTCATTTTAAGATACTCACTTTCTACTCCCCTTGGAGCGACTTAGATGCTGAGTTAAGGGGCGGGCGTGACCTGGATTTGGCTTGGTTTCTGGAATAGCGATCAGTAGGCTTCTGTGGGTGGGGCATCCTCAGAACTGGCTTGTAAATAAGATGTTGCTTGGGATTGTATCCCACAGCAAAGTACAGTCATGTAAAGAAAAGGGCAGACTGGCCCGATGGCTCAGCATGTAAAGGAGCATGCTGCCAAACCTTGTGACTTAGATTGCATCCTCAGAACCCACAACCCACAGGGTGGAAAGAGAGAATTAACTAGAAAACTGTTTTCAGGGTTCTACATGTGCACCACGGTGTGCTCATGCTTGCACACACACACACACACACACACACACACACACACACACACACACACACATATACACACACACTCAAATATACATGTTTTTAAAGAGGGGTAAGGGGGTGGCACTAGCTATTTGGTGATTATATACCTGCTGTGAGTTGAAAAGATGTCAACAACAGAGGAAAAATACCCTTTATATGGAGAGAGGCCCTGTGTTCAGTAGCCAAAAGCACACTGCCTACCAACAAGACATGCTTTAAACACAAGGATGATTTCCCAGATAAAGCCTCTGTCTAGTCAACATCTCCCCTGAGATTTTGCAATTAACTTTGTTTTGACTCCATGCACTCAGAGAAGTCTCCTGACTCTTCTTTAGCCACTGCAGGCACCTCAATACCCAAAAGAGGTGCCTTGGATTACTGGAAATAAGTAGCTTAGTTACAAAAATGGTAGAGCCTAGCATAGTGAAGGCATGGCTCTGTTTTATAGCCAATAAAGCAGCTCTCTGTAAGCTTTAGCATAATTCAGTCCTTAACAGTGTAGCAAGCTCCTCACAAACTGGGAAAATAGAAGTTCTTTATCTGAAAGCTGGGAGCCAGACTCCAAATCACCAGTTTCTTAAACCCCATCATTCCTCAGTTTCCTCACTATAAAAGGCTGTAGGGAATGAGTACCTGCTTTGTGTGGCTGTTCTGAAGATTAACAGTGCTTATGGACCTGCGTGCATATTAAATGATTCAACCTCTGGAAAGTCCTTGAAAGAATGCCTGTTATTCAGAGTGATCCATTAGGTAGTGGTTACTTACAAAGATGCTGTCCTGCTAGCAGCAGCCAGGTAGCATCCCTCTATCCTTGACTGTATCACACGGCCTTCAGTGTAGCCCCTCTGGACACTCCACTCTGAAAATGACTTTACAGGAAAGGTGTAGTCGTCAGAGCGGCATCAGGACCAAAGGACTTTGGTCATGTACATTACACACTCCTTTGCTACTCATTCGCTGCCATGCATGAATGCTTAATTTTTCAACAAGTCTCTCAACTTTTTTTTCTTTTTGCACTGAGCCCTGCTATGATTTCAATAAGTGCCCACATAATAAATAACCACTTCTGTTGTCCCCACATGACCAAAGGCTTGTCCCCAGTAGCTCTACCGTGATAGATTCATGTAAGGTGGTAGGGGAGCGTGTGCTCACAGGGGCCTTGGAGAGGGGACAGCTTTTCCTTTCTCTTTGGTGAGCGGCTTTCTCCCTTCCATAATGAGCTGCCTTGACACAGACTTCCAACTAAGTGTGAACCGAGAACTTCCAAAACTGTGCCTAAGCAAATCTTTCTTCTTTGTAAGCTGATTATCTGGGGAGTTTTGTTATATGAATGAAAGCTGACTAACGCACCCCTACAACTCACTTAGCTACAGGTGACCAAGCTAACTGTTTTCTTCTCTGGGTGGCTTTCTCTTCCATGTCACAGAAACAATGATATGGTGAATTGAAAGAAAATGGCTCCCAAAGGGGGTGGTACTATTAAGAGAGTGGGTGTGGCTTTGTTGGAGGAAGTGTGTCACTGTGAAGGGCTCTGAGGCCTCATATATGCTCAAGCCACACCCAATGAGACTGTTCACTTCCTGTTGCCTGCGCAAGATGCTCTCAGCTACCTCTCCAGCACCATGTCTGCCTGCATGCTGTCTTACTTCCCATCATGATAATGGACTAAATCTCTGAATCTGTAAACCAACCCAAATCAAATGTTTTTCTTTATAAGAATTGCCATGGTCATGGCGTCTCTTCACAGCAACAGAAACCCTCACTAAGGCAATTGACATGACTCATAGACTTCTTAGACCCGGAGCAACATTTCCAAAATGAAATCTTCTTGTGAGGATTTTGAGAGACTCGTGGGAACCCAGAAGACACCAAGAATGCTTCTTGGCTTTTTAAAAATTTAATTATATATGTATAGGGTTATATGAGAAAGGTTTTCTCTACATAGCCCTGGCTGACCTCAAACTCACAGA
This sequence comes from Sigmodon hispidus, assembly GCA_004025045.1. NCBI lineage: Eukaryota > Metazoa > Chordata > Mammalia > Rodentia > Cricetidae > Sigmodon > Sigmodon hispidus. The sequence continues at coordinate 56,581 of PVIH01003061.1, read as the reverse complement.
GATCCTCCCGTCTCTGTCTCCCTAATGTTAATATTAAAGGGACACTTCTCATCTTTATCTCAGTCTCATCTCCTGAACAATGATCCCACTTGGTAATTCCTTGTGAGATGATCTTAGCCAGCCTGGTCTTCTGAGCATGGGGTTAGTCTACAATTGTAGCAAGGGCTCTGACAGCAGAAGGGCCTTCCGCTGGTCCCTTGTGGTGGGCAGAATTGCAGTAGTTACAGAGAATGGATAGGCAGCATTTGTGGGTGACTGTTAGGGAGCCACAAGTTAGAGTTCCACATGCTACAGAACCAGGAAAGTCTCCATCCATCTCAGCCTCCGTGTGAGACATCATAGGATGCCCGCCTCAGATGGGAGGAACTGCGGCTGGCTCAACACTAAATTCTGTCATGGGAGCTAAGGCAGAGTGGTTTGAGATAGATAATGTAAATAATTCTTCCTTTGGGCTTCCAAGATAGAATAGCCCAAGGAAATGTGGCTTCTACAAGTATGTAACTATGTGGCATGCATACATATAAATGTACTTTACCTACATATTGAGTCTGACTTTGGTGCTGGAGACCTTAACAACACTTTTCCATTCCCAGGTTAGCCTCTGTCCTTCCCATAGTCTGGTGGTCCCTTATCTATGGTCCTAGAATGGCCAGCCAATTTCTCTGTGGTTACCCATAGTACGCACGGTCCGTGGGATGTCCTTCCGAAATGCTGCCTTGTAAAAGAAGCCGCCTACAAAGCCCAGTTCTCTAAAACATGGTATCTTTAATCAGCTGAGCTCACTTTGTTCTGATTTTAGAATCTAGAACTACAGCAAGTCTTGTCTAAGTGCGGACTTTGCCATCCTGTTGAAGGAGGTTGAGAAAGAGTTTTCAGGGCTACAGGGAAAAGAAGGTGAAGGAACTAGAAAAATATGTGTTCATTGCCAGCTCTCCCCACAGTCATTTACATAAAGGCTGGAGCTGAGACAGGCTGTCCCACCCAGACTCAGGCTAAGTGCTAACACTCCTGGGGACCCATGACAGAAACAACGTGGGAACCACAGCGATCTGGCCCATGACGTCCAGGAAGGAAAACCAAGTGGTGTGTGGCGATTAGTCTCTTCACAATGATTCGGTGGTTTCCTGGGGTGTTTGGAAGCCCTTGGTGGGGGCACAGTCTCCAAGAGAGGGGAAGGCTCTGAGAACAAGATATGAATAGTTCCTTGTTTTTTTTTTATTTTTAAGATAGAACAATGCACACTCAACCGTGTGAGCCTAAGAGTAGAGTGAAAAGTTCAGGTGTCTCCTGGCCCTTCCAGATCCACCCTGACTCACAACAACACAAACAAACACTATATCCAAACCTGGGACTGTTTAAAAGCTTGAGGAAAACCATGTGCAATCTTGTGCAATTGAATTTTGCAGAAATAAAGAAACATACTAAACCTTTTTCTTCGTGAAACAAACACTCTGCCAGGAAACAATGTAAACCCCACAGACAGATTCTGTTTAGCGTCGCTTCCCCCACGAGTTAGTGGGAAGCAGATGTGGCTGCAGTACAGTGGAGGCAAACGCACAAGCCTAGCAACACAGGCACGAGGCAAGCTTAGCTTTTCTCCTCAGCCTCCTCTGAGGGAGACGCTACGGCCTCTTTCTCGTGCTGTTCCCAGCTTTACTCGAGAATCTGGAAAACATTTTCCATATGTTTTCATTTAACTTCTGGTTAAAATGTGGGCCCAGCCTTCCTTGTTCCTTCCTCAACGGCCCATGTGAGTAATTGCCCATTGATTTTTCTGCTTCCCTGTCTACCCAAGTGTGTGTTTCCTAAAGCCAGACACACCTAACTCTTCGCATCTGTCATCACAACTAAGGTGCTTTCTTGTTGCTTCTGGATGACGAGCTGAAACTAGTATAGTCTTGCACATAAGCCATATGTAACCAGCATTTTGCTGGTGAAACCATGTCAGCCCTGTACATTCTTTTTCTACTTACCTTTCTTGCTTCTCTACCCTTCTCCAGCCCCTTCCTTCTTCCTTCCATTCTGTTCACAAAAACACTAAGCTCTGGTCAGAGAGACGAGTCGGTGGACGAAGGCACTTGTGGCCAAGCCTGAAGATCTTAGTTCATTCTCCAGAATCCACCCTGTGGAAGAAGAATGGCAGCCAACCCCTGCAAATGATCCCCTGACTCTACAAGTGTGCCATCAAATGTGTGTCTCACCTCTCCACACATGACTGGGTACTTAAATGTAAAAACATCAAGTGTTTCTATTAAAGACTCTAGAGTTCTGACTTATGTTGGTATATATGCCATATATACCAAAGAACATAAGCACAGGGTTAACGTCAGTCCGTGTGGGTTGGGACCATGATTCATTTGAACTAAAATGGAACCCAAAAGTAAAAGAGGCAGCAGACAGAACCACAGGATGCCCCATGAAGATGCCTCTGAAACATCTCACCGGATCATCGTCACTCACCTTCTTCCTGCTGATTCGCACCAGCAGGGTGGACTCTAACGCTAACCATTTAGCTTCTTTAGTCTGCCTTTCAGAGTCTTGAGAAAATAGGAAGACTGAGAACTCAGGAGCTGCAAATGGAAAAAACCTGTCTTGAATCAATAAAAGCCTAAAATGGAAATATATTTCTTCGTGTGACAAAGCCGTGAGAGGGTGGCAGACAGAGAGAGATGCTAAAACACTCGGAAGATGCATGCACACCCGTCTCTTCACTCCTGCCTGCGGCCATTTTCCCAGACCGTGTCCCTCCGTGCGGTGAGAATGTAGTCAGTGAAAGGGAAAGTATCAGCTTGGCACAAAGGAGATTTATTTTCTCCAGAGGGACAGAGGCTGAGGATAAGAGACAAAGACAGGAGACAGAGCACAAGGGATAAGGGAAGGAGAGAAAAGGAGTGTTTGTCCCAGAGAGTCAAAGAACTGTCTCTGGGTAGAGAGGAGACAGACACGGTCCATAGGAAAATGGCAGTTTATAAAGGTACAAGTGGAAACCCTGTGTCGGAATGAGGAGTTTAATTTGAAATGAACATGTTAATCAGGTGAGTCAAATGGGCTTCTGATTGCTGGACTTCAGTCCTTTGATAGCTGGACCTTGGTGGTCAGCCTCAGGAGGAGGAAGTGGCCAGAGAAGGGAATAGACCTTGGGCAAGCTTTAGGGATGTCATCAAATGGTTTTTAGCCAGGCAGAGGGAATGAGGAGAAGGTCAAGGCCCGCCCGAGCCATGCTTGCCAGGCCTGGGCTGGCTAGAGTCCATCCAGTCACCAACTCAACATCTCCCCATAGCCTGTGACTTAAGTAGAAATATGCCTCTACCTGTCCCCCGTTTCCTCTTCCCACCCTTTCAGTCCTTTGGATTAAAAGATCCCTAAGGAATGATGCTGACTGGGCCATTTCGATGAGTGTGTGAGCTACGCAGTTTACGCTCCTGTGCCATGCCCCCCATGACAGGACCTGCTTACATGTAATGAAAAGACAGTCATTATAACATCTGAGAGCAGGGGACCTGCAAAGACCACTGAGTCACAACAGGAAGATGACTCCTGCCTCAGATCTTCTTCCCCATCCTCTTTGTCCTATAAGTGGGGGCCACAAGATACGTGTCATCTGGGTTTCATTATCCCCCCCCAACACAGGTAATACAGAGGTCTTTGTCCCACCATCCTAGAAAAGATCAGCAAGTGTTTGCCTGGTTTTCTTACCAAGGCCAAATATCATTAATACCTACAGATAAAGCCTGGATTTTTGCAGAAAAAAAATTATATATATATATATACTTAGAGAGTTAGAAACAGAGGAATCTAAATAATTTCCTGCCTCTAACCAGAGCTGAACAATGGGAGAGACCAAGTGTTCAAAAGCCTATGATGTCATTCACTGTGTAAGGAAGAAGAAACCACCTAAGATCCTCTTAGGCAGTGATTCTCAACCTTCCTAACACTGTGACCCTTTAACACAGCTCCCCATGTTGTGGTGACCTCAGCCATACAATTATTTCATTGCTACTTCATAACTGTAACTTTGCTACTGTTATTAATCATACCATAAATATCTGTGTTTTCCAATGGTCTTAGGCAACCCCTGTGAAAGGGTCATTTGACCCCTAAGCATGTGTCCCACAGGCTGGACCACTACTCTAGGCTCTGTGAGGTAACGAGTCTGGAGTCACTCCAGTCTGAGGTCACTGGCTACTTCCTTCACTCCTGTAGAGCATTGACCCTCCCCCTTTTAGGAACAAGTTTAATGGCCAGCTGGGCTTCAAGTCCAAGGTCCTATTAAGGTGTTTCAAGTCAGTTACCTTGTGCAAAATGAACAGGTACCTGTAAAGGGCTAGGAATTCTCAGTCTTTAAAACTAGGAGTCTCCCCTTGGTCCTCATGTCCCTGTGCTAACATCTGTGTGTCTCCTCTGTGTTCATTGCTCTCCCCTGCATCTTCATCAGATTCACTCATGCACAAGTGATAGAAGAAGCATGGGGCTAAATACAACCATCTAGAACGTCGTTAGACCAGATCATTCAGAACACAAAAGAATGAGAGAAAAAAAACAGAGACAGAGATGTTTACTCTCCATCCCAGTGGCAGAAAAAATAATGTCCACCACCACCCCAAACATGTGAATATAGCATTACATATGAGAAAAGTTAAGGCCACTTTTAAATGACTTAGGATGGCAGAGTGCCCTGCATCACTTTGGCAAGAGCCAGGTAATCATACAAATCCTTGGATGGAAAGAGAAGCTAAGTCAGAGTAGTACATCTTACTCCAACATTGCAAGCTTTGAAGATGGAAAGAAAAGGCCCTGAGCCAAGAAATGCAGAAAGAAGGAAATCATTTCTCTGCTATAATTCCCAGAATGGAGGCCAGCTTTGCCGTTAGCTCACTGAAACCCATGCTGGACTTCTAACCTACAGACTATAAGATATCAAATCTGTATTGGCAAGAAGGAAGGGTTGTTGTTACAGCCACAATAGGAAACAGATACACTTTCTGTTTCATCCACGTGTGCCTTGGAATCTCTTGATGATGCCAGTGATGTAGCTATGGGGAGACAGCGGTGTGAACAAGATGCGGTCTACATCTTACGTCACTCTGTGGTCTGCTCTACATGTACCAGTTTCCACACCTGCACAACAAGACCCCTTATACAACAATCCCCAAGCCTCTCTCCTTTGAGTTCCCATGGTACTAATTGTTGTGAAAGATCTAGCTGGCCCTGAGCTGTATGCTCACCACTCAGAAGAGAGGCCTGGCTAGGGAGGGAGGGTCCACTGGATAACAGGTACCTCAGGGCTTGTCCACAATAAGTTCACGAATAGGAGCTGGGGGCAGACTGGAGAAGCACCAGGTGTTTGTTCTCTCTCTCTCTCTCTCTCTCTCTCTCTCTCTCTCTCTCTCTCTCTCTCTCTCTCTCTCCATCCCTCCCTCCCACCCTCCTCAGAAACCTTTCAGTGTTCAGTGTCACATGAGGAGCACCAGGGTAGTCCAGCTGCTAGAGAATGATAAACCTCAAGTGGCCACCAGAAGTATCCCAAAGGAAGAGGACTTGTGTTGTCCTCAGAGGAGAAATGGGCTCTTGAGAAACTTGTGAGCAGACAGAAAAACTAGAATGCTTTGGGCGTGGCCAATGCAAGAGGCTGATGGGAGAGAAAGTTCTATATGTCCTAGGGGCATAAAGAAACCACATAATGATGTCCTTAAAGATTCCAATACAAAGAGACAAAGACTGTGTGAACTCCTGAAGGCCCTGATGTATTTTGTGCTACCCTATCCTCCCAAAGCTTGGTGGCACAGTAGAGATAGCACAGGTGGGCATTCCTTTGTGGGCAAAGGAATGAATCATCATTGCTGTAGTTTGGTTGGCGTGTGTCCCCCTAAAGGCCTATGTATTGAGGGACTGGTCCCAGATCATTTGTCCTTATAAATTAATAATTATCTCTGGTGTTTACTATAGCAAATGAAAGTTAACTAACATACATTTCGCTGTTTTCTGCATAGAGCCCAATCTTAACTCAACATGAACTTAAATGAGACCTCCACATACAGCGTGAATCCAGAGAGATGGAGAGGAATGTCCAAATAGAAGCTTCAGATACCAAGATTAAGCTGGGGTTTGGGGCAATGTAAACTGAGAAAAGTCCCAAGTACCAATCCAGCTGGGAGGGTGTCATTTTCCTTCGTACAGATCTCTAGGAAATAAATCCACCACAAGTGAATAAAAACAACACGATAACTCAGCACACAGAGCAAAACCCCTCAGGCCCCATCCAAGCATCTCTAGCCCACGTGTGCCGTCAACGGAAATGGCCAGTAATGAGGAGCTGCAGGACTATTCCCCCCATAGTCAGAGCTGACTCTCAGCTTATCCATTGCCTTCCCTGGACCCAGCAACCCCGATTTCCCACGATGCTCTCAGAGGCCCATTCTCCAACTATGTCAATGCTTCCTCAGGTTCCTTCCTAACTTCTTCCTTCCCGCAAGTCACCTGGATGGTGACCAGATTTCCTCCAATCACACACATCTGACAGGCTTGCTTTTCCTCTAGAGCAACACTTCTCAACCTTAGGAGGTCATGATTTAGAACAACAGCCAAATTAGTTATCAAGTAGCAATGAAAATAATTTGATGGTTGGGGGTCCCCACAACATGGGGAACTGTATTAAAGGGTCACAGCATCAGGAAGGTTGAAGGTCACTGCTTTAAGGGACACAGGACCTCCTCTCCCAGGACTTCATCACTGCAGTTTTATCCAGGTCCAGGTAGCTAAGGATGCAGGCAGCATTTGCCTGAAAGAAGCTCTCAGAAATCAATAGGAAAAGTGACCTTCCAAAAGTGTTCAGCCTTAGATCCCAAGGGAACGCCCATCCTCTTCCTCTCCATCCTCCTCGTCTGTGTCCCTTGATTTACCTTTGCCAAAGTCCTTGCCAGCAGGGACAGAAAGGTAATTGATGGTCTTAAGGGAATCAAAGTACTATTGAGCAAAACCACAGTTCAACAGCTGCGCAGGTGTTTCCTGTACTGGCGAGGGAGTCCAAGCAGCTTTGGAAAGCTCTAAATAACCCTGGGCAGGCATGTCAACTTGACAGATGACTGCAGAGAAATAGCCCCGTTGTTCTACTGTGTGAGATTCATCCAGAGTCGCCCAGGAGTGGGGGGTGCCAGGGTCTTTCCTGAGTCTTGTCATTGGTCACCAGGGAGGATTCTGAGGCACATGTACAGCTTCTTTTGGCCTCGGTCCTTCTGACTTTGTTTTCTGTTGGTTTTATTTAGTGAATCCCAGGTTTGTGTCCTTTGGTTTAAGTGGCATTCACTGGGCGATGGGAACTGTAGGGAGAGGTCTTTCAATGCTCCCGAAGGTCCCCTGTTTTGACGGCAATTTCCCTGGCTTCTCAGACTTACAGCACCAAAGACTATACACTCCTCAGTCAGGGGGTCCCTTTGCCCCCTTCACCTCAGCACTTCTCAAATTACATGCCTACTTAATACTTGCCAGCGACTGAAATGGGAAATATAAAGGTCATGGTAGCTGGTTTCTAGTATAGGTTCCTGTGACCTTAGCCAGGTGTTCAGGGCTTCCTGGACTCTGCGAAACAAAAATGCCAGCTCTCAATTCCCCTCAGCACAGACTGAGGTTGGGGGCGGGTCTGCTGGGGCTGTCTGCGACTTAAGCCATAGCAATGGAGGGACAGTGTGGAGAACCCTAGGGCACTAAAGTTGTTGATCACCAGACTATGGCGTGTGCATGAACGCATGGGTGCTTGCTGTGGCACTGAGCAGATCGAAAGGCTGTCTACCAGCAAAGGTGATGTCTGCTTGTGGATTATTAGCACAGTCCCCGCACAGGACAGTGCTGACGGTCTAAAATAAAGTCCTGAGAGCACACAAAGAACTCAGCCAATGTGTCCCCAAAGCCATCATCTTTCAGTTCATTTTCTCATCTCGATTCATGTGCTCTGGGTTTTACACCCTCCATGTCCATCAATGGCAGCTTTGTTAATATGAGCAGAAAGCAAAGCGAATTAAATTCATTTGAAATCAACGTCTCCTGGGTCTCACTGTGTGCTCCTCCTCACCAGAGCTGAAGATCATTGCAACTTTGAGACTGAAAAGCTAAATTAAATTGTCTTTTTTTCTTCTCCTCCTCTTCCTCTTCCTCCTTCTTCTTAACTGAGAGGCATCTGGAAGCTGGAATTAAGGGTCACAAAAGTTTTGGAAGTTGCACCTGTCAATTTCCCTCTGGGGATTCCCTTTGGTTCTTATACACAGGTCATCAGGGTCTAATTATGGAGGCCCTTAGGTCAGGCAAAGTCAGCTGCAATTCTGACCTGACCTGCATGTTAACCTGCCTTTCTGCAAGAGTCTCATTGCTCTTACACCTTGGCCTGGCTGGGCTTAGGCAGGACTGACAAGGAGATTTGTTTGAATAGACTTTTGTCAGATTCTAGTATCCTCTTAGAAACAGACCCACCTTCCTACTGCAAAATAAAGGAGATGAAAGACAGACGGACAGATGAAATGCTCTCATCCCAAGACAGCAACACCTGCATGCACAGATGTGTTTGCACACACAGACAGTGTGCTCATTTGATATTGAATTCAACAGATTCTAAAACAGAGATCTCTGAGACCACACAGACCCAGCTTTGTTCTATCCCATCACCTGGTAACCTGTGAGCCTGCATGAGCTACTTAACCTTCCAGAACCACAGGGTTGTTTATAAAATGGGGGAACAGAAAGGACCAAGTCACAGTTTTGCTGGAGGGACAGAAGACATAACACAACAAAGCACTTTGACAGTGTGGCTGTTCCAAGAGCTTGGTTAATGATTGATAACAGTGCAACAATAACAACCATAAAAGTCTCCTCTTCTATTCAGCCCTGAGCACTGAATTCACAGGAATTGAAGTCCGTTCCATTTGGGGCTTTGCATAGAGTTTGCTACTATTCAGAACCATAACATAGGTTACAAACTATCAATATTTCACTCACAGTAAATTCCCAGAGAGAGCCCATCTGCAATTTGGGAACTGAGAGTTTAATTTATTTAAAGATAAGAGAAAGAGAGACCTGAAGACTCTTAGCTCTTGCCCTAGACTTCAGCTACTTATTCACAGAGTCAAGATCAGAAACTGATTTTCCTAAGTCCTGGTCTTGAGATCTTTTCACTTACCTATTCAATGTTTGGGAGGCATTTAAATACGAGACTTCTTTGAGGAGCCAAGAACAAAGAAAGGCTGCTTGCATGGTGTTTGATTTTAATCAGTGCCCACGAGGAACATCAAAGAGAAACCTCTGCTTGGAGAGTCTCTCCACAGTTCCCATCCTCCATCGAATATAGCTCAAACTGTACTACATGAACTGGGAGCACAGAGCAGCCCATCTGCAGGGTGCAGAGCAGCCCATCTGCAGGGTGCAGGGCACCAAAGCAGGCCACATGCACTGGGAGCCTGGGCCCCACAGAAACAGGGATAATTTTTGCTCCAGGAGAAGTAAGAACTTAATAACAAAGAACAGATAGATACATTGTCTCCGAAAGGAGCTCATGGTTCTCAGACACTTCCTTACACAAGGGGCTACAACAAGAAAGATTTGAACAATTCCTACGGAACTCACAGGGCTCCATGCCTTACTAAAACAAGCCCAGCCTTTCCCAGTGCTTTGAGGTGTGGCTTTTCCAGCCTGCAGCTTCAGAAGGTAAGCATGGCTTTTGTGGTTTAGCAGTCAGCCCTCCCCTGAGCTCCATGAACACAGGGATCTGCCATAAGTTTGCTCTTGTTACACGCCAAGTGTTCGGAACAACACCCAGACGTAACTAACAGCCGCTTACGCAGCTGTTGTGAACTTTTGAGAACAATTCAGTGTGTAAGTTGAAGCAAATACCTTTCCTTCTTAAAGGAACTGCCTTTCCTGTCTTAAAAAGTGTATAGAATTTGAAAATCGTCATCATTATCTCATTAAAACAAAACAAAAATGATAGTGAGTGTCAGATGATCCAAGTTTTTCAACTATCCTGCTTTTCTATACGCTCCGATGGACCACGGATACTCCGCCACTTAGCAGCTACACCTAAAGGCTCATAAGTAACCATATGAGAAAAAACATAAAAAAACATTTGGTGGCTGCTGTTTGTTTCTTCACTTGAACTGTTTTCTTGAGAGCAGTTATGGGGCTGGAGAGATGGCTCAGCAGCTGTACAACTTACTGCTTCCAGAGGACCTGGGTTCTGTTCCCAGCACTGATATGGTGGCTCAGAACCTCTCAGAATTCCAGCTGCTAGGGGTCTGTTTCCTCTGGTACCCATGCACTTGGGCACATACCCACACAAGGACGGACAGACAGACAGACAGACACACACACACACACACACACACACACAATTAAAAATAAACCCTTTTTTTAAAGAAAGGAGAAACTGTATAAGGTGGTTTTATTTTATTTATATTATTTTATATAAAGGTGACTGTGGTGTTCATACTCACCTGTGATATCAAAACAGCATGTTCTACTGGACTCTTTCTGGTTAGGCCTGTTCCCACAAGACAGGCCTTACAACCTCATAAAGATCCCACTGAACCTCTGCAGCAAGCTCTTCATGGAAGAAGGCCAGAGAACTTAACTTCCCAGATGGTAAACTGCCCTGCCAACAACCTGAGGCAGTGACTTACACTATCCCTAAAGCTCAAGCTGTATTGCCATAAAGCCCTCACACCTCCTCCCAAAACACCAGCTCAATTAAAAACCACATATGCATGGCCCGACTTCAATCTAAAAATCAGGAAAACCACAAGTAGTAACATAGACGAAGAGCTCATGCCTAAGTATATACATGAGTTTACTAAGTCTTAATATTTGAGGGGCCAAGGGCTATGGCGTCATATTTATCTTGCCAAAGTGAACAATGAGAAAAATAAAAGCATCGAGAATGTGAAAGAGGATCCAGCCCTTGCCACCTGCATCCTGCATCCTCTTCTTGAGTACCACACTCAGATGAAATTCAGTTAAACCAATGCATTATCTATGTTGGTTGGTGTGGGCCTGTGAGCCAAGCTTTAGGAAAGCTATGAAAGAAACATTGCAAGTTCATAGGCCTACCTAGGTTACCAAGTGAGCTCAAGGCCAACCTGAACAATGTAGTGAGAGCTTGTCTCCAGAAGAAAAATAAATAAAAGATCAAACGAATTTACCCACCTATGCAACAGGTCATGACTGTGATGGAAGCAACCAACTTCTTTTTAATTGAGGATTTGGGGCTTGCTCCACAGGAGGGATTTCATGTCTGGTCCTGTTATCTAGTTTAGAGCCCATGACTGAGGAGGTCATAAAGCTCGAGGGATGAGGAAACTATTGCTGTTTTGTTAAGTGATCATTCAGTCAAACTGTCAACTAAATATTTGTGTTTATACCCATAGATTAAGGCTGCTCTCAGTTTTGATCAGAAAAGCCTCTGTTTGCCGTGGGTAACATGTAACTATTGAAGCAGATTCAAGGAATGAAAATAAGTGACTACAGAGAGTTTAGCCCTAAATAGAAGATCTATATTCCATGCTCAGGGAACACAGGAGAGCATAAAACATAAAGAATGTAAAAAGCAACAGATGGGACAGAGTATGATGAAACATTGTCTTTTGGACATGACGGGGATATTGCATCATGAACCCACAGACTGCATCCATCAGCACATGGACAGATGGAACACATGAGTGCTCCTAGGATCTGTGGGCCATCAATGGTTGCTGGGGGGAGGAGGAGGAATCACATTCATGAGTAATGTAGTCCTGGTGAGTTGCCCTTTCTCAAGTAAATAATCCCTCACCTATGCTCACCCAAGCATCTCTAATTAAACTCAGAGAGGTGTGTGGATGTGTGTGCGCATGCACAGATGCAACCATTTACAAAAGATAAAAGTGGGAGGGAGACGTGCTGGGAAGGAGTGGTTCATGCTGGAAGTTGGGGAGGATAAGAGAGATGGAGGAGAACCTGATGAAAGAAACATATAAGACCATGAAAAAAATAAATGGTCTAAATTAAATATAGATAAATAGGCTGAAAATATAGCTGACTGGTTGTCTTAGTTAGGGTGTTTATTACTGTGAAGAGACCCATGACCACAGCAACTCTTATAAAGGGAAACATTTAATTGAGATGGTTTCAGAGGTTTAGTCCATTTTCCTCATGGAAAAACATGGCAGCATGCAGGTAGACATGGTGCTAGAGAAGGAGCTGAGAGTCCTGCATCTTGATCTGCAGGCAGCAGGAAGGAGTCTGAATGCTATAATGACTAGATTGAGCAAAGGAGACCTCAAAGACCACCCTCACAGTGACACACTTCCTCCAAGGCCACACCTCCTAATAATGCTACTCCTTTGGGTGGTCAATTTATTTCAAACCCTTACATTCGAAAGTGTTTTCCCAGCATTCACAAAGCTCTAAGTTCAAGGCTCAATATTGTTTAAAAAAAAAAAAAGGCAAATAATTAAGAAGTCCTTATTGATGAACACTGAACTGGCCTGTGATATTTATATTTCACATAGAAAATGCAATGAATATAGCATGGGTTTTGATGAAAGATCAGATCTCTTCTGAGAGACTTGGGTTCAGATTCTGAACATCAGCTCCTTTCTCCGTCCCACATCCACACACCTCTGAGCTCAATGGAAAAGAAAATAATATTGTCTAAAAGAGAGAGTACCTGCCAGCTTCCATGAGCCTGTTTGTTATCAATAATACTTTGCAAAAATGATAGCCAATAAGCTACTGCTCTATGACCCTGACCTTCCCTCTTCAGAAAACACAACCTTAATCTTGGCAAATGCTTGGCTTCATCTCCCAGTAATGTTAGTTTGTATAAAACTTGAGGTGCCACTACTTCCCAGATTCATCAGAACAATTTTTCAGTAGACAAATTTGTAGAAACCAAATTTGCTATATTCACTTGTCCACAGCTTTCAATGGTCCAAACTAAACATTCCTATTGTACACAGGGTTTTCTTTCCCAACATCTCAGGACACAGATGGATGGACACACACACACACACACACACACACACACACACACTTGCTTACTTCAGCAATTCATTTCTCATTTTGGTTTGGGACACAGCCAGTTGGGAAAAGGTTTCAGCGTGTGTTTACTGCCGCTTAGTTCTCAGGCATTTCTGGGGCCTCCTGGCAGCTCTTTAGTCTGCTGGAAGCAGCAGAGCCTTCCAGGGTTACAAAGTCCAGACAGATCCCAGGCTCTGACCACTCTCTTGGGCTGATAGAGAGCAGCTGAAAGCTTTGCCTCTCCTAACCCAAGCTCACGCCCAGCTCTCCAGGCAAACAAGAGGCAGGAGCTGAGTCTCTGGCCCCAGGAGCTAGCTCTTGCTGGAACTCTTCTGAAGTCTCTGCACTCTGTCTTACTGCCCCCCCCACACTCAGGATTCACTTGACATTCACCTGTCAATTCTCCCAATCTCCCAATAGAACAAGGGACCAGAGGTAGATGGATGTGCCCATCATATCTGGTTCTCAACAGTGATGCTACAATCCAAGCCTCCAGTCCTGACCCTAGTCAAGGGTCCTACTGTGATTAATTTTGGGATTATAGCCTGTGGGCCAAATCAGATTCAGTCACCCACATTCAATAAGCCAACTAAAAAAAAATTAATAAATAAAACAACAAATTAATAGCAGAAAAGGGAGAGGCCATGTACATTGTGGCCATGTAGGGAAGAGGGACAAAGAGATCCAGTGATGTCTCATAGTCTGTGTTTGGGATCCTGAAAGTGAGATTAACATTTAAATGGAGGGCCAAGGATATTCACATCTAAGTAGTCTGGGTCAAAGTGTGTGCTCGCCCACCACTGACCGATCATTGTCCAGGCCTCTCTCTCATTCTCTAAGATGGTCTTACAAGTTGTTAAAACTGTGTGAGATCTCTTGTACAGCCAGACTTTTCCTTCCAGTATGAGATTCCTGGGGAAATCCTCATTTATGGTTCTCAATCAGGGATATTGTCTCTTTAGAAAATATTCAGTTATACTTCTCTAAACTTAGAAGAAAGTCAGTTCCATCTGAGCTGAACCGCTCTCCAGCCCTCTCCCCATGATCGCCCTTAAGTACTTGCTGTGGCAAAGGCATTCAAAGGCTGTAAGACTCAACAGATGCCACCTTTTGCCTTCAACTGACCAAGATCCAAAACTGGTTTTGCCATTGTATGGTGTTCTGGGGTAGTGAAGCAAGTCCATAACCGCCCTTTACTCCTCAAATGTAAAGCAAGGTTAGATAATGCCAGCTAGAGCTGGTAGAGAGGTTGATGGAGGTGGTGGGCAGAAAGGGCCTGGTTCTCATTGGTGGTCACTATCAAAAGTCTAAATATAAATTCTGGCAGTCTCAGCTCTCCTTAGTACACTCTGGGTTTGTTTCAATGAGCACCCCACAGCTCCCACAAGAGGCTCAGTGGAATGAATGAGGCCTTCCAGGTTTCTGTGGGAGCTGTTTAGTCTCTGGTATATTCTCGATGTTGAGAATAGTACAGTGAGCTGACTAAATAATTAATTTGACAAACATATCTTCAACATCAAGCATTGTTGAAACACAAAACTATGGGAAGGAGAAATCCCAGCTAGATGTCCTTACACTGAGCTGGAGAGATGGAGGCAATGGTCAGATGTGATTAGAGTGTGAGCCGGGAGGGCCTGTAGCTGAGATCCAATCAAGTGGACCGTTGGAAAGAGACAAATAAGCAGGAGCTTCCAGAGGTGGACACAGGAGTGAAGTCCAGACAGGGTGGGATATACAAAGACACAAACACAGCTTGGAGAGTGGGGACTACGTCAGTGCGGATGGGAAGACATGTGAACAGGCATACCCACTCTGCTGCTGTAATCCTGTGGCTTAGGCCACTGGGAACTACACAAAGGTTAGGTTACCACCTCCAGTGTTCCCCTCAAATCCTGCCCCTGGTGGGGAGATAGGAGAGCATCTGTGAGGTGACAGAGAGTTCTTAGGTGATTTAGTTTATTTTCTCCACTCTTGGGTTTTGATGGAAGCAAACATCTTCTCAAGAGTTCAGTCTCCTCATCTACACGATGAGTCTCTGTTTCCTTTTAAGGGAATAATGTCACTCCAACACTGGTGTGTGTCACCCCATGGTGGTTATTAATTAAAAGCTTTCTTCAAATAAAGGATTGTTGATGTACTTTTCAAGAAGACACACAAAGCAAGTTTCCAAAAATCAACTGTATACTCTTCACACATGGCCATGAGCATCTTAAGTGGACTTTCCCAGTTTCTTTGTGGTCCAGTTTGACTTCTCTTTGTCACCCTTTGCTCCAACCAGAGGACAATAAGCACTGTCTTCTGAGAAGAGATCACGGCACATCACACTGAAAGGAAAGAGTCACATGGGGAAAGGTGAATACAAGGTCCCCCTAGCCATTTCCCATCATTCATCTCCATGAGAAAAAACAAACAAACAATAATAAAACAACTAAAGCTGGGGCCTGGGGGAAGAGTGGACAGATGTGTCGCATAATCTGACTCATCAATAAAGAAATGTCCTGGGCCAGTGACTTCTTTTCTACCACCAATGACACTGTCTCAGTGCTCTGTGTGACGTCACTGCCCTGAGGCCAAAACCAGGCAGGATATCCTGTATGCACTGATGGAAATTGCACATCAGAGTCTTGGCCATTGAAGCATCTGACTATTGATAATTCCACATTTTTGTAACAGATCTGGTATGTTCTGTCAGACCCCAAGAAGTTCCTCAAGAGAAAAGAAAGAAAATTAACCACCTTATTTATTGTCCTAGTGATCCAGGGGCTCCTTTTCCATAAAGACTTTGAGAATATAACACATCTGGTCACAAAGAACCCTGGTAGGGGGACATGATAATTGGGATAACAGAGCAGAGGTCTAAGACAAATATTTAAGTGAATATTATAATTATTCAGCAAAACCCCTCCAGGCATTCCAAGTGACTAGACGATGTCTACTCTAAAATCTATGGTCTCTATCATGACGATACCAAAAAAAAAATTCACAGGAGAAAGTGAAATATTCAAGAAGGAAATGACTTTTTAAAACCTGCTTCACCGGGTTGTTCTGTTGCCCATTCTTCAAGCCTTCTCCAAGGTCCACAAAGAGTCGGCTTCCTGATTCCACATTGTCCTTTCCTACTCTTTTTTAACAAATTCATCATACGCCCACTCTGCTCTGGGAACCCAGCACTACAAAAACAAAGTCTTTGTAACACAAACCATGCCTTCCCAGAAGAGGAAAAGGCAACAGAAGAAACAAAGCTGGGGGGTCTCTGGCAGGAACAACACAGTGTCAGTCTGGTTCATTCTCTTCCTTGAATCTCCCCTGGTTTCGACGTCAGTGCCTTGGCCTTGGTCTTCCTTGGTAAAATGCACATACCTGAATCTTTAAGAGGTTGGAGGAAAGAGAAAGCATGGCCCTGAGATCTAGTTAGGGAACTATGACCATCTGTCACTGCACAGATGTGCTCGATGCGGTGTCCCTGCCAGCACAAACCCTTCTGTGACAGCATCCTGGAAACAACCCTATTAGAACTAAGAAATGGAGACTCCAGTTAATTTTACCAGGTTCCTTGATTCACAGTACTGGACATTGAACCGAGGACCCCGTATGTGCTGGCCTGTATGCTATCATTAAGCTGTGGCATCATCTCAAGCTCTCTTTTTATTTTTTGAGACAGTGTCTCACTAAATTGCCCAAGCAGGCTTGAACTTGGCATTCTCCTGCCTCAGCCTTCCAGTAAGTGTGATTCCAGGCCTTCAACATCAGGCCTAGTTCTATCAGGTTATTAGGGAGTAGGAAAACCTCCAGAGGACATCTAGCAGCAGTAGAAAACGTCTTGTATTTTAGGAAGCTTTTCTATTTTCTCCAAGGAGCTACACGTACATGTTCTTAGAGAAAGACCACTGTTAACTTCACCCGTGGGCCTGGGAATTGGCAGAGGGTTGAAAAGTCAAGGTCATCTCCCTTAGTACCATGTGACTTGTCTGTATAGTGTGATCCAGTGCATGAGGCTTCACCATGGCCAGCACCCACTCCTGCTGTTCTCTGGAATTCAGGATCTACCTGCTGCAGACTCTGTTAACTGATCCCAGACATCCAGATTCTACCTTCTTCTCATTCCTGCCTCCAACTGCAGAGGCTACAACTTAATGGTTCCTTGCTTCCAGCTAAGCAATGGTAGCTGGGAGCAGAAATCTCCCACAGACAGCATCACGAAAATTCTCGTTTCTTCAGCAAAGGGACAGTCTTAGCTGGCACAGCCCTAGTGACACTACCCTCGCTTTCTTTCTTGCATGTACCCTGGGTGCACAATTCTCTTACAAAGGAGGCAAAGTTCAAGCCTGGGACACACTGACTCCAAATCCTCTCCTCCTAACCATGGCTTTCCACACAGACAACTCACAGAAAGAAAAGGAAATACGAGCAGTATGCAGTAGATAAAGAAGCCTTGGGCTCTGCACTGTTCTTGCTGTATTCTAGCCGTTCAGCCTGGGAACAGATCATCAATCCCACCGAGTCTTGGTTTCATTTGCGATCACGACTTGGGTAAATTCTCTGAAGCACCCTTCAGTGTTCCAGTTCTATAGTTAGGAATCTAGAACACGAACATTCTCTAACTCATCTGATAAGCACTATATGCCCAAAGCACAGCTGCACTGAGAGACCAGAGCCTATGGAGCTATCCAGCCAGTGACCCAGACAATTCACATTATCATTCTCTCCCCTGCTGTGTAGCACTGTCCTGACAAATCATGAACCTAAGAGTCTCTGTAATCTTCTCAAGGTTTAAAGAAAGTTCCAGAACATAAAAGATAAAAGTCACAAACCTTCCCCCACAAGTTTTTAGGTTCTTGGGCTGACATTTGTAATTTGATCTAACAATAAAAACCTCCTTCACCCTATTTCCAACCAATGATACAGTAAAATCATAAAAAAAGAAAAGTTCTTTTAAAAGGGCAAACGAGTTATTTAAGGTCTAGTAATGTTGGAGAGGGGCATTGATGGCAAACTTGACCAGTAAAACAACCTCAAGTCATTCATTGTACTCAGTAAAGAGACACTGCTGAAGGCAGGCCTGTGATATTTGGCTATCTAATGGTACTCTCTGGCCCATTCTTGTGGGTGCTCATACTTATCTCGGTATGGAAAGAGTCTTTTTTGCAACACCTAACTTTATGCTATTTGCAAAACCCAAAGGCAACAACAGAAAATCAAAGGGCCTGGAGATGTTAGAAGCATTTAACAGTTCAGAAACAGTATTAAAACATTTGCACGCTCCCAGCCCTTTCACCCCACCCCACCGGCTCTTGTGTAATCTAGTAAGAAGAAGAAGACAAGAAAATTAAAAGTATGTTCCCCCAGAGACCTTTCCAGAACAGTTTATGATTCGTCTGCTTCTCCTCATGGACTGTATTATTTTCAGCACTGGTGTTAGGATCTGAGGCCCCACATAAAATGTCACCATTCAAACATCAAAGAGAAATCACTTGGGACAGCCAGAAAAGCAGGGGGTTAGCTTTCTCTCTTCCTGACCCTCTTTGATTTTCTGAGCCCCTGAGATCTGGTGGGATTCCCTTAACTTTCGATTCTGTGTCCTGTCTGTCAGTTAGAATCAGTTACTACAACTGCCTCAAAGTAAACTGAAGAAAGGCAGTCATGTCCTCCATGCGGGACTGTTCAGTCTTCCTTCACACTTCTGACGGCAAACATTGACCTTTCCAAATGTCAGTGGTTCTCACCTGAACACAGCCTACTCATGGATGTTGTGGGAAGCATGGAGCTTCTGATCCCTGGGTCTGGTCGCTTCCCCCAGGGGAGCTGCCAGGTAAACCTGGGTGACCAAGATCACAGTGTCTGGAAAGAGATCCTCCAACTCCGCTTGAAGTACTGGGTACAACAGGCCTCCGCTTCCTCATGTGACCTGTCCTGTCATCTTAGACAGGACATGACCCTTACTCCTGCCAACATATTGTCCACCACCACACAACTTGCTCTTAATTCAGCTGCCTGTCCTCTTAAGGTCTGTTGCCTGATGGGAAAATTTGTTGTCTCTGGACACAAGTCCACTGTAGGAAACACACAGGGAAGGGAGACTGGCCTAATGGCTACATGGCCAGGCTTTGGGCATCGATGGGATAAGTCTCTGCCTTTCACTATCTCTGGCATCTCAGACACGTAGTCTTTCTTTCATTTCTTGAGCTGTTAAGGAGCCCAAAACAATGTGAGTATCATTTGTAGGATCCAATAAATAATTTCCTCATTATATGCCTGCCATATAATGACTTCTCAATAAATGCCATAATGACTTCTCAATAAATGCCAAAGAGTAAAGAGAAGTACTAACTGAACACCTTTCCGGGGCCAGGCATTCAGACTAGGAACATCATAGTCACTCTGCAGTCCTCACAGTGACTTAGCGACGTAAGTCATGAGCCATGAGAAGGTTAAGTAACTTACCCCCACCGCTATAGAGAGACCATCAGAGGCACGAGTAGAGCCCAGGGGTCTCTGATCTAAAGTTTTATGTGAAGGCCTGTGTGGAAAGAACAGGGTTGTGTCAAGGAAACCATAGTTGAAGAAAATATCCTGGGAGGGAGCTTGTGTAAGGCTAAAGGCAGTGAGAGTTACTCTCGGGAAGATCTTCTTTGAAGGTGGGGGAATGAAGCTCACTCACCAAAATAAGACAAATGTCCTTCCTGACAAGTGCTACAGAAATCACTATCAATACTGTTGACTTGCCAGGGGAATCTCAGTTGTAATCAGTAATAATGTGTCTGGACTGAACATGGTGGCATTCTGCTTGCTGAATGCTGATGATCCTATATATGTCATCTCAAATTTATATGTTGCCACATACTCATGCAGGGGATGGTATGACTGGGTGGGTCTCAGGGACGTGACTGATACCTTTATAAAAGAGACTCATGGAGAGAGAAACCCATGCTTTCTCCTTTCCATGATGTGAGGGCCCACCAACCAGGTAGCCTGGGAGCCAGGAAAGCCAGACATTGACTGCTAATGCCTTTACCATGGACTTCCCAGCCTCCTTCCCAGCAATAAATTCTTGTTTATCAATTACCCAGTCTGCAGCATTTTGTCACAGCTACCTGAGCTGACGAAAGCAAAGCTGTTCAGAAAAACTGGAGGAGGGGAGGCTTCAGGAAATAAATTAGTTTCTTAAGAATAAAAGTCTGGGGCTGGAGAGATGGCTCAGCGGTTAAGAGCACTGACTGTTCTTCCAGAGGTCCTGAGTTCAATTCCCAGTAACCACATGGTGGCTCACAACCATCTATAATGACATCTGGTACCCTCTTCTGTATACTGTATGCATAATAAATTAATTTTTTTAAAAAAAGAATAAAAGTCTGGTATGTGATGGAGAGAGGTCTTTGCCTCTGGAAGCTCAGGGTACTCACATGAGAAGTGGTTTGGCAGAGCCTGAGGTCAGCAATGTTAGGATGTTGATGAAGGGAGGGCAGACAATAACCAAGTCATCCTGCAAACACTGGAACCCATTGCTCAAAGCATCTTCACTAGGTAACAGGGAGGACCCTAAGAGAGACATCCATGGATCCCCCTGGGAAGGGGAAATAGATACGATCTAGTAAATTCAGAGTATGGAGGGTTAAGGGGAGGTGAGAAGAGACCATGAGGGAACAGGATGGTAGAGTTGGGAGAGGGACAGAGAGGGAAAGCAATGAAATAGATATCTTGATAGAGGGAGCCATTTTGAGACTAGGGAGAAACCAGTTGCTAGGGAAACTCCCAGGAATCCACAAGGATGACCCCAAGCAATAGTGGAGAGCGTGAACTGGCCTGCCCCTGTAATCAGATTGATGACCATCCTAATTGTTATCATAGAACCTTCATCCAGCAACTGATGGGAGCAGATCCACAGCTAAGCTCTGGGCCCAGGTCCTGGAGTCCAGTCGAAAGGAGGGAGGAGGGATTATGTGAGCAAAGGGGTCAAGATATGATGAGGAAACCCACCAAGACAGCTGCCCCGAGCTACTGGGAGCTCACTGACTCTGAACTGACAGCTGGGGAGCCTGCATGGGACCAATCGAGGCCCTCTGAATGTGGATGGCAGTTGTGTGGCTTGAGCAGTTTGTGGGGTCTATGAAAATGGGACCAGGATTTATCCCTGGTGTATGAGCTGGCTCTTTGGAGCCCATTTTCTATAGAGAAATTTGGAGCCCATTTCCTTGCTTAGTGTTGATACAGTGGGGAGGGGCTGGGTCCTCCCTCAACCTGATATCCCAGACTTTATTGACTCCCCATTGGAGGCCTTGTCCTCTTTGAGGGGTGGATGATGGGGGGGGGGGTCAGGGGATGAGTGGGAAGAGGAGAGGGAAGAAGAAGAACCGTGGTTGATATGTTTAAAAAAAAAAAGGCTTTTAAATAAAAATTTGTCAAAAAATAAATAAAAAAAAATAAAAAATAAAAAAAAAATAAATAAATAAATAAAAAAAAATAAAAAATAAAAAAATAAAAAAATAAAAAAAAAATGGGGGCTGGAGAGGTGGCTCAGCAGTTAAGAGCACCGTCTACTCTTCCAGAGGACCCGGGTTCGATTCCCAGCACCCACATGGCAGCTAACAACTGTCTGTAGTTCCAGTTCCAGGCAGACACCAAGGCAAATAGATAAATAAATAAAGTTTAAAAATAAATAAATAAATAAATAAATAAAAAAGCACCTTCTTCAGCAAATGTTAACTCAACTCTAGGTTCCATTATCCAGTCAAGCATCCTATTCCTGAGGGAAACAGAAAACATGCTCAGCTACCCAAACCTCCACATCAAAAGCTTCTCCATCCCGTCTTGTAACACAGCCTGCACCTCACCCTACCAGATGTTTCCAAGGTTAGTCGGTTACACAACATTCTTCTTCCCCTTTTCGGAACCTCCCCAGCCATGACCACACCACTAATGATAAGCTATTTAAAGGCACCAAGTAGCCTGAATCATTTTTATACCCATACACTCCCCACTCCGCCTGTCGATGATGGCTCTGTGCTATTTCTATCCCAAGTTGTCATGCCTACTGTAGACTGTACAAAACACACACACACTCACACACATACACACTACACACACTCACACACACACACACTACACACACTCACACACACACTCACACACACACACACACTACACACACACTCACACACAGACACACACTCACACACACATAGACACTACACACACACACACACACTCACAGAGAGAGAGAGAGAGGGAGAGAGAGAGAGAGAGAGAGAGAGGGAGAGATGTGACCTGTGGTGAGAACGGGCACCATGGCAGCTCAGGGATTATCACCTGTGAGATTAACTATATTAATATGACAAGCAGCTTGCCATAATTAGTTTTTGCAAAAGCTGCTTCCCCTAGTTTATAGTCAAAAGAAACAGTGTTTATTCTCCAGCTTTCCTACTTTGTGATTGGAGGGCTGGCAGGGTTCTGGATTCAGCTCACCCGCCTGGCACAATTTACATGTCACTCACATTGTTTTGGGATAGTCGGGAGAGGAAGGATTAATGGATGGCTGTGTCCACAGAAGACAGGAAGATGCCTCAGGAGGCAGTGCCAGCCATGAGTGGCACCTGAATGCATCAGAAATTGTGCCTTCTAAGAGCTGGCCCTATGTATGTTTAATCTTAACTGGCTGTTTTTACATCTCTGAATCAAACAGGCAAAATTAGATTTCTTATGTGTTAGTAAAGATCATCTGGCCTGAGAAGTCACTGAGTGGGAGAGACCTCTCCTAGCACATTCACACAAAGCCTTGGATTTGATTTTCAGTACTACATTAAACAAACAAATACTTTTGTGATATGGTGGTACCACATTTACAATCCTAAGTCTTAGGAGTTGATACAGGACTGTAAATTGGGGGCCAACTTAGGCTACATAGATCCCGTTCCAGAAAAACAAGAAGCATTTGTGAAAACAGGCTCTAATTTTTCTGGAGGTCGTCATCATTTACTAACCTAGGATGCCAGAAAGAGAAGCCTGTGACCGAGAGAAACCTCCTCTGCTCCCGCCTGGGGTTTCCTGATCACCACACAAGGGCACTTTTCAACACATGAAGTCTGCACTTCCTCTGTAGCGTTGGGAATGAATGAGACCCTTCAAGTTCCCTCAACAGAGCACCCATGCAAGAAGGCAGGCTGGCAGAGGGAGGCAGGCCTCAGTCAAAATAAAAACAGAGATTTCTGCAGGACAGTACATCCAGCTGTGAAGGCAACTCCTTCCTCCTGAAGTTGAATGGTTAGCAAATTAAATCTGTGAGTTTATCTTCATGGGCAGCTTCCCGGCTTCTTCCTCTTTCAGCCGAGATGGTCGTTTTAAACCTATTTCTCCTCCACCAAAGATACATGAAGGCCGGCACATGTAACAGCTGCCTTGTCACAGTAGAGTGAGCCGGAAAACCATCTCTGAATTCAGCCTGAGATGGCAGAGAAGAGAGGAACGTTTAACCCCTGGGCTACTGGTCATTACCTGTCACTTTAGCAGGACTGTACTGACAGATAGATACTTCAGTAAAGCATACTCTGAAATGTGATTATGGGACATGAGCCTATGGCACCTCTCTCTCTCCGTTAGCCTGCTAGTGGTCATTGTTTGCTATTGCCTGATTATGGTGTTCCCATTTTTTCACTCATTACAATCTATCCAAAAGAAGATGATTCTGTATTGAGGTGTTGCTTTTGGATTATGACATTAAAAATTTTTTTCAAAAAGTCCTCCAATGAAATGAAAACTTTATTGTTTTCTTAGGAATATTCTTTTATATTTTTGTCCTTTTAAGTTATTCTGGTCCATTTCTGCAGTTCTCTGCTCTCTGATGTACCACTACTATCCTGAAACTCCAGTCAGGTGCTTTTCTTGGCCTGACACATTGGCCCTTGACCAGAAGCGTGAAAGCATCTCTGAGTGGAAAGGTTTGTGGTCAGATGTGGTCAGCAGTAAGAAAGATGGCGGTCCCCTCTTCTCTACCATCTCAGGCTGCAGAGTTGGTTGTCTGGCTCACTCTAGCAGAGACATGCCTTCAAGAAAGAGAATACAATCCACAGCACCTGAGGAAAACAGCTAACATTCTTAAAGTCCTACTACATAGTGTGGGGCAGGGGTGGGGGAGGGGACACAGCAGCAGCCCCATGGACATTATACACTTGTTATGTTCTCCAAGCAGGGAGGCTGGATCTTGAAAAAGGTAACAAAGGAGACTATTGACAAGACTGTACTCTCTGCAGAATGTCCCATCTCCATTCTGCTCACTCAGGGTGGTCACACATCTCCCTGCTGTATTTCTCTCAGCCTTCCAACTACCCAACCAGAAGCAACAGGCACAAATGAGCACTGTAGCAATAGCTGGTGTCAATGTCAGATAGAAACATCACCAGCACAAGACAGCGTGCAGGACTGTAGGACAGCCAGCATCCCGGATTGACTTGGTACCACTGAGCAGACATTGACCAAAGGGAGCTCCTCATTCCATAGAATCATCTAGATCTATAGATACAGACATGGCATTTTCCCCAGGTGGTCCCTCATGGAGTCACTAAAAAGTCTCTGACGGCTTAACAGGCCTTGTCTTGTCCCTTGATCCTATAATCCTAAATCAAGAGAACCTTGATCTTTATCCAACTAAAAAGCAGGAAACTGGGGTTAAGCCAAGAACAGGGCTGTTTATTTCCCTATTTTACTCTGGGAGAAGCTGCAAGTCTATGCCTGTTCTAAGTTTGGCAAACATCCATGTGTCTATCACACCTACAGCTTTACACAAAACAGCCTCATCCACTGGCCTCAGTCCTGACCTGGGATGGAAAGTGTATTCCACAGCACCCTGTCCAGGAGTGTCCACCCTGTTCATCCATATCCATACTTATACATTGCCAGTCCCACCACTAAAGGTTGTGTGGCCAAGGCCACAGTCTGGAGCCAGATACCCTGATTTGACCCTTAGCTGTGCTACTTCCTGGCACAATGTTTCTGTACTCCATCTGTGAAAAGGAGATATGAGAGTTCTCTAGGGTTACTGTGAGGAATAAATAAGAGAACATTTGTAAACTTCTTAAGCTGGCGTAGACTTGAGGCTCATAAATAATATCCACTCTAATCTAATCATTAACACTGTCCTTTGTGAACTTGGGAAAGGCACCTCCTTTATATCTCCCTGGAGTTCACTCTACTCTCCAAACAAAGGAAAAACTCAGTTGAGACTCCAGCTTGACTCTCAGGGGTAAAAGTTGTGAAAAGCAGGGAGTGGTAGGTTGGAATATGGACTGAATTATGCCCACTAATCCCCAATCCACACAGTGATGCTCTAACCCTCCACGGATGGTATCTAAAGATGAAGCCTGTAGAAGTTTGGCTAGCCAAGATCTTAAGGGTAGGAGGCTCACAATGGGATAAGGGCCCTTTGAGGAAGAGATACCACACAGCTGGCTGAGAGCTCCCCTTCCCTAAGTGTAAACCCCGAGAGGGTCCCATCTGCAAGGCCTTTACCAGAAACCAGCCAGGCTGGCGCATTATTTTAGACTGCCAGCCTCCATAGCTATGAGAAAATAAATTGCTATTGTGTAAACCACCCAGAGTATGGTATTTTATTATGGCAGTCCAAGATAACTAATACAGTGTCCAAACATGAGAATAAAATTTTCATAGCTCTTTCCCCACATGGAAGGGTTTTCACATACACGCACGCTCTTGCAAGATGCCACTGCAAAGCAATCTAAGTCCAACACATTCTTAAAAGCCACCCCAGGCTCAGCATGGTGGCACATGCCTATGATCATAGTACTGGGAGACTCAAGTAGAAGACTGGGAGTTCAAGGCCATCCTGACCTACATACTTTCTTTGTCTCTGTCTCTCTCAGTCTCTCTCTCCCCCCTTCTATCTCTGTCTCTCTGCCTCTCTCTCTCTCTCTCTCTCTCTCTCTCTCTCTCTCTCTCTCTCACACACACACACACACACACACACACACACACACACATGTGGCTGCTTTTCTTAGTTCTCTCTAGGGCATTTAGATTTCTAACTTTAAAAAAATCACTTTATTGTAATTAACTCACAAATAAACATCACACAGCTGGACTAAGGTGGCTAGCCACTCAAATGCTTGATCTCTGTAAACTCTATACTTTTCTATTTCCCTGAACTTTACAGTTAGACAAGCCACCACAGAGCCCCCTCAGGGTTTTACACTTCAACCATCACATACATTTTTATAAACTTATCACCCCCCAAAAAATGAGGAAGACAGAAAATCATGACAGAGTTAAAACTAGAAAACAAATTAAGACTCTATCTTAAAAAAAAAAAAATGCAAACACACAAAACTATAAAAGATTCCTCCAATCTAGTAATATTTCTGTGGAATCTGTTTATGTCTTAGGGTTTCTATTGCTGTAATAAAACATCATAATCAAAAGCAGCCTGGTGAAGAAAGGGTTTATTTCACTTGCAGGAGTCTATCACTAAAAGACAGGCAGGCATTGAAGCAGAGGCCATGGCAGAATGCTCCTTACTGTCTTGTTCTCCATGACTTGTTCAACCTGCTTTCTTATAGAACCGAGGACCACTAGCCCAGGACGGCACCACCCACCCTGGTCTGGGCCCTCCTTATTAATCACCAATCAAAAAAATGTTTAACAGACTTGCTTATAAGCCAATCTGATGGAGGTATTCTCTCAGTCTTGAGAGTCTCTATTGCCAAATAACTCTAGCTTGTATAAAGCTGACAAAAAAATAAAAAACAAAAATACTAACCAGGATGATGTATGATGACTCTTAATTTTACTAATGTAATAATAAAAGTGGTGTTCATGTAATTGAATTTTCTATAAAGCTGGTATGAGTTATCAATTCAACAAGAAACCTTAAAATCTCCAGAGCTCCCCTGGGGTGGTGGTTTCTCCATCTCTTCTCTTGTGAGCTGACCTTCAGGCAGACTAGGGGGCAGCTGCCTCACTAGAGCACACTGGGAGCATCATTAATAATTGCATCAGAAATAAATTGACTTATTCTGCCTCAAGTTAATTCAAACCTCCATACATTTCACCACTTTAAAAATACATGTGTAAATATTCTGTCACAGATGGGAGAGGGATGATATGGCATGTTCAGGAGAGTTAAGGCTGATCAAGAGCCACTGCTGGGGGATGGAAATTCATTGTCTTCAGTGGTGCAGTTACTCAAATTCCCTTGAATAGCTTCACAGCCATGCCATATGAGCGATCATGGTTGAACCCAGCGAGGGGCAAAGCAGAATGACATGGATGTGGGATAGGGATCTGGTGGCAGGGAAAGAGGGTAAGAGAGGATGTAGGGATGAGTATGACCCTAATGTACTATACATGTGTATGAACTGTCAAAGAATAGCATATGTGCATGTGTTCATATATGCACAGACTGACCCTGAATTTCAGCTTGACTTATCATTTATGCTGATGCAAGCATGATCCATATTCATCAAAAAACATATGGCAAGTTTTTAATTCGGTCTTTTTCCAAGTTAGCCATGTGCAGTACCACACCCTCTCTTGACAACGGATTGTGATACCATATCACAGCTCCTAGCCAGCCATCTGATTATGAACAAAAACCAACTTTACAGTGAACTGTGTTATAGGCAAGTATACTGGTTAGATTAGGTGTGTTAAATGTAATTGTCTTTTAACTTTTTTTTAAAAAATTGAGATAGGGTTTTGTTATGTAGCCTCGACTGGCCTTGAACTCCAGATTCCTGTGCCTCAATCTCCCCAAGGCTGAGGTTACTGACACACAACACCATATTGACCTCTACTCGTGCGTTTAGTGTGGGGTCTTTTCCATCTTATAGTGGGTCTATTGGGACAAACCTCTTTAAAAAGCCAATGAACAAACATCTATATTTTTGGTTTTCCTCAGTGACATGTTGGAGTCGTTTGAGAATATAAAAAGCAGAAGTTATACTCACAGATACAGATCAAGGACCTCAGCGGCCACTGTCAAGTGCCATGTCCTTAGCCTCAAGTGTCATGTGAGGGTCCTAAGCCCTAAACTGCTGCCTCCTGTGTTATTCTTACACTCAATGTTGTCACTTGCCTCCAGATCCCATCTTGCTTCACACTACTGTTTGGACCCTCTCCTGAGAGCATCTTCATGGCGCTGTGCACGTGGGTCTTTGGGGAGAGTTATGTTCTATTGGCTCTCATATGCTTCTTCACTCTAGATACTCCATCGCCCCATTCATCCTGGGATGTTAGATTCCAAGCTCCAGGCTTGATGCTGGGGTGTTTGCCCAGTTAGAGTTGAAAGGGATCATGGCAGCTGGAGACCAGTGCCAGTGATACTAGGAAGATGCTCAGACCTCCCTCATTCTAAACACAAGATGCTGCAGACACAAGCAAGTGCAGTGGTCTGTTGTAGGGAGTATCCTGACAAGGGTAAGGGGTCCAGACTCCACGGGAGGACCCTGGGAGTCCAGGAAATCTGGGCTACTACTGTCAGCATGCATCACAAGCATGCACCAAACAATGGACATACAACTTCGGAATAGATGAAAATTAAAGGATGAACAAGAACAGCCAGGCTTGGGAAGCCTGTGACAACCAGCTACAGCTATTGCCCAAGCAGTCATCCATCCAGCATTCCACTTCAGAAGTTGGCGTGGACTCAAGTGGATACTTACTAGGGTCCTACTCTGCCCACTCACCAAGGCCTGTTCAGATGAATTGCTCAAACGATGGTCTCCATGGCAATGAGCTGATGTGTAGGATGCCAGAATTAGGAAGCAAACAACCACACTAAATAGCAGACCTGAAATTTGCTCCTGATGGAAATGAAATGAGAGCATTCTGGTCCAGAGAACAATGACCAATCACAAGAGGTGAACCAGCCCCTTACAGGAACAGCTGGCTGGGAGATGGTTGTTGCACATGGTTCTGACTGGATAGGTCTCTCTGTTGTAATCATCAGCAGAGTTGAACGCTCACAGAAATCTTCAACAGTACACCATCTCTCAGGCTCCACCGTGAGCGACTTCATCCAGATAACAGGCTTCCTTTCCCTTGGTTTTGGCTTTAATAGCTACACTTCTGTTTAGAAAAATTTCATTTGTTTTATGTCTTAAGTGACTAGTTAGAACTCAGAAGCCACTCTGCATGACTGTCTCCATTTCTCTCCTCTCTGAGTGAGTATTGACTCGGTTGCCCTGGAGACAAGATAAACAGCTTGGTTCTCTGAGAGCACTGTTTTTTCTTCTCGCTGGGAAAAAGAATAAGTTGAGATTTTAAAAAAAATTAAGCATTTAAAAGTTAACATTTTCTATATTTGATATTCTATCTTTCAGCTTCTCTTCCTGCTCGGCCACAACTCTCAAAATCAACAATCAAATCCACACTAAACTACTCCGATTAGTTTACCTTTTCTTGGCCAATCCTTGACCAACATGTAATTTATAAACACCTTAAAAGACTTGCCATTTGTCCATTCATTTAGTGTATTTTACTAAAAAGCCCATCACGTGCCAAATGCACAGAAGGGTAGAAAGTCATCTTATCCCATGAAATATTATGAACGTCAGGAAGGAAGTGTCAGGATATCCAGATCACTGCTGGAATAAGAGTGTACTGTAAGTCCTAAGTGAGTGGAAGTGAGGTGGGAATAAAGGAGAAAGAATGACAGAAGAGAGAGGAGGTAACAATGCTGACCACTAACAAACAGACCGGAACAGATGGGAGTGTCCTTGACCTTAGCCCAAAGACTGAGGAGTCATGACGGACAGTAAACTGGTTTAAATTCCCAAAGACGTGCCCAGCTATGTCAGCAGACACGTATTAAATAAAGAACCTTGAGTAGGAAGTAAATTAAGAAGGACCAAAGGGAACTGTAGAAATGATCCTGTGGATAAAATACCAGGAAAGTGTGAGACAAGAATGTGAATCCCAGCACCCACATAGTGCTCCAGGCTCAAGATGTTCACACACACACACACACACACACAACAATGCACATATGAGCATGCATACATATCACACACAGATTACAGTATCCTGGCTAATATACGCCAACATGACATAAGACAGAGTTATCTGAAAAGAGTAAACCTCAGTTGGGAAAAGTGCCTCCATTAGCTCTGGTGTCCAGTACCTTCTTTACTAGTGATTGACAGGGGCGGCCCCAGCCCACGGTGGGTGGGGCCTTCCCTTGGGTTAGTGGTTCCTGGTTCTATAAGAAAGCAGGCTGAGCAAGCCATGGGAGCAAGCCAGTAAGAAGCACCTTGTTCATGGCCTCTGCATCAGCTCCGACCTCCAGGATCCTGCCCTGTTTGAGTCCTGTCCTGACTTTCTTCAGTGATACACTGCAATGTGGAAGTGTAGGCTGAAAAACCCTTTCCTCCCCAACTTGCTTTCAAGCACAGTGTTTCCTCACAGCAATGGAACCCTAATTAAGAAATGCACATAGACAGAGAGAAGAAATAAAATACAATATGTGAAGCATCAAACGTTTTTGTTCAACTAATAGGACACTGGTCCTATAGGATCACATTTCCTAGTAATTTTATGGCCATCTTGGCTTGTATAAGTTAGTGATGAAAATCATCCAACAATGCAGATCTTGGAACAAACTCCCCACAATAAACAATACAAGGGACCCTAGCATGCTATCTTAGACCTGTCAGCCAAGTTCCCTGGAAGCAAAGGCAAAAAAGACAGGAGGATTGTTCAGCTTTGGCTACATAGCGAGTTCTAAACCAGCCTGGGCTACAGGCCAAGGGAGGGAGCAGGATGAATATGAGGCTGTACAATGACCCAAGAAGATGGAGCATGGGACATTTGACTCCTTGGGCCACAAAGAAACTTTGGAAGCACCACTTACATAATGAAGCTAATCTCCTTCTGTTAAGACAGCTGGAAGGGTGCCATGATGGCACCCAAAGAAACATTTTGCTGCTATAAGCCAAGGACAAAAACTTAATTGTGCTCTCTATCTCTCTGCCTCTCTTTGTCTGTCTCTCTGTCCCTGTCTCTGTCTGTCTGTCTCCTGTCCCACTCCCATATGTTTCATGGAGGGGGTTGTTGTTGTTGTTATTTGTTTTTGTTTCTTTTAAGACAGGGTTTCCCTCAGCCTCACCGAGTTGATCGACTGCTATGAGATAGATGAAACTGTCCGCGTAATAGAAGTGGAGAAGCATTATAATAGAAGTAAAGAAGAATTTACAGGGGTTTGATAAGGTTTTTTTTCTTTTTTTTTTCTTCAAGCTTTTTTTCCCCTCTCCTTTTGGGGTGATGAGATTGTGCCCCAGGCCTCAAATGTGCTCTTCTCCTGAGCTATCCTCTTGGCCCTTCTGTGGAGTATCTTTGAGAATGACAATGTAAAAAGACAAGCATTTTAAAGTGAAGAAAGACATAAGCTATTGTTGTGGCTTAGAGAACCGTATCTTGAACAGTTTAGGATATTCGGATACATAAATAAAATTATAAAATGAAGCTTAGTATTTTGAATATGTTTGCTAAAGAAAATATTTGAGTATTAAAAAGTTAAATGATGTTTAAAAGGAAATTTGGATAATTCTGGAAACCAGGTTTAATACATTGATTTTGTGGCAAAAGATTTTATATTCAGTATTAAAAAGTAGTCTAAACCTCACCTGGCCTAAATGTTACCTGCCCCTTCTGAGTTTATGAACTTTATCTTTATCTGCTTAATATATTTTCTGTCTGCTAATCTAGCAAGTAACTAAACATATGTTCACATTTTTTTTAAAAAAAAAAAAAAGGACAGGGTTTCCCTGTGTAGCTCTGGCTTTCTTGGCACTCATTCTGTAGCTGGTCTTGAACTCAGAGATCCACCAGCCTCTGCCTCCTGAGTGCCACCACATCTGGTACACACAGTTAAATTGTTTTTGAGATAGTTTTGCTTCACAGACCCTGGAAAAAGTCATGAAGTGCTTATGTTTTGAGAAGGTGGCTGAATTTGGCTGTTTCAATCCTGCCAGAAGAACTGGAGTAGCCCCAGTGGGGAAATGTTCATGATTTAGCGGCTTGTCATCACAGGCACACCCTGGGGCTGATGGCCCTAGGCATGAGGCCAAATTGCCCAGGAGACAATAGGGTACGGCAGCAGAGGCCAGCACAGTCCTCCCGGGTCAGCAGGTTGACACCATGGGCAAGGACCCTCAGCACAGGAGCCCCTCCATTTCAAATCCTGATTTTAAAGTTCATATAACTCAGAACCTATAAGGGGAAAGTATCTAGTCCTTGTCACACAAAAGAGAGCACCACCCAGGTCAAGGTCAGTGAAGATGGGGGGCCGTGGAAGGGCAGGTCCTCTGAGTTTCAGGAAGGAGACACTGAGAGTCCCTCCAGTTTCTAAAGTAAAAACAGGAGTGAAAGAGTCTGGTCCCTAGGGACGCTGTCACAAAAAATATAGGAAATGGATAATATATGGAGATGGATGGCTACCCAAATGAGAGGCAGGAAGGGAGGGAGGGAAGAAGGGAAACCCAAATCTAGAGAGAAATAATAGTCAGAAATGAAACGTGGTGTTGATATACAAAGGACAAGGGTAGTCACAGGCCACAGCGATGATCTGAATGTAACAATTTCCTCACTGAGGACAGCTATTCTGATGGAAGCAAACAGCCTCCCCCCCACCCACCAGGTCCCTTGGGAAGGAATCGGGTAGCCTCAGGACTTCTGATTTGGGAAGTTTCTGATCTTTCAGATGTCAGTCTCTCCACGTGGGGATAAAATTTAAAACACAGAGAACACAGGATAGATCTATTTTGTTCCAACCCTCTGCTTTCTGAGTTGAAAAAAAAAAAAAATGAGAAATGTGATCTTCAAGCCCAAAGCAATGTTTCAGAAAATCCTAATAAGTAGACTAAAACCCATGTGCGTATGTGTGTGCGTCTGCATTGTAGTGCCACTGTGCTCTTCGGATAAACTCTCACCTGTGGAGATCTTTGCGAGGCATTTACCTATAAACAAACACTAAGCTCTGTCTGCTTCCACACAGGAATTGCCCAACAATGTAATAATGCTCTCCAAATCCCTAGTCAAATTTCATTTAAATTGAGCAAGCCAGGTAAAGCTAGAGCTACTCCGTCACATCCGCCCTGCCAAATGCTCTTTCCAGAAAGCAAAGATGTTCTTGGCATTTCATCTTGCCACACCCCATCATTCTGCTTCCAAAGAAAAGGCTTGTGCAAATTCATCCTTAAAAATATAAATACCTGGGCCTGGGAGTGTAGCCCAGTTGCCAGAGTACTTGCCAAACAAATACAATGTCCTGGGTTCAATTCTACCATTGCCTGAAACTGGGCATGGCAATGCCCACCTGTAATCCCAGAATTTGGGAAGTGGGGGCAGGAGGATCAGAAATTCAGGGCCAACTTCAGATATGTAGTAAGTTCCGGACCTGCTTGTGATGCATGAGGTTATGTCTATAAAAAAATATAAAAAATAAAAATAAAAGCACTTTGCCTGCTAATAAGCACAAAGGACTCTTCAGAAGTCACAGGACACTTCTCAGCACCCATGGGTTGTGAGTCAAGATCTCGACCAGCAGAAAAGGAAGAAGCTTGGAACAAGAACTCCAGCTGCCTTAGCTCACTCCTGCCTCCATCTCTTAGGAGCTTTGTGACCTTGGGGGGATTATCAGTAGGGAGACTCAAGAGAGACACTTCTAGCTCCTGGCTCAGAGGAATCACGGGCTCCTTCTGAGACACCCCACCACCCCCACTTCTGAAAATTAGCTTCCAGCTCCCCCCACCCAGTGCCAACTCTTCAAGTCTCTACAGCCACAGAGTAGGTACTAGGAAGTGCAATGCCCTCAAAGGCCCCCTGGAAATTTCATTTCTAAATACTTTACTAACAAAGAAAGGGTAAGATTACAAAGTTCAAGAAATGTCATGTTTACGTATCTTCATTAATCAACTCTGAGCAATGGTTCAAACCTTCAATTTCAGTATCTGCAGAAGCCCCTGACTATGGGGGCAGGCTGACAGCTCACGGGGTCTCTTCCCAGACAGAGCCTTAATGGAGGAATTCCATTATCACTGCAGCCAAGAGCTTCACTCCCTGGGCTTCAGGCTTCCTGGGAATTCTCCACAAATATTTCTAAGTCTTGCTCCTCAGCAGTTAAGTAAACCATCCCACAAGGGTAGGATTTCCTCAGAGGTGGCGTCTGCTGCCCCACCTCCCCCACTCTCGCTGTAGACTGCCAATAATCAAGAAGCCCCTCGGGTTATTTTATAGGAAGGAAGGATAAGGCACACAAAGGGTTACGATAGTGCATGGACCCTCAATTTCTTCCAGCCTCACAGGCTTAAGATACCCCTCTCTTCAGCTTCCTCTGGGTACTCTAAAGCTGGTGTCCTTCCCCCCACCCCAGGGAGAAGAGTTCATAATCCAAAAGACCTAGCAGAGTATACAAAGAAAAGAGCAGAGCAGCCCTTCTGCCTAGAGTGAGAGGATCTCAAACTGGTTTAAAGCTTTATTTTCTTGATGGCTAAGAATATTGCACGCTTTTTAAAAACAAGCATTTGTAATTCTTCTTTTGAATGCTTTGTCTGATCAATGTCAAAGCCCGTTTTCGATTGAGCATTTTGTTTTCTTGGTGTTTGGTTTAGTTTATTGTGTGTTCTAGTTACTAACCATCCTATCGGATATATAACCAGCAAAGGTTTTTCTCCTCTATTCCACAGGCTGTCTCCTCGATTGCCTGACCACTTCCTTTGCAGTTACAAAGGCTCTTTAATTCCATAAGATCTCAGTGTGGCGCCTTCCTTCCTTCCGTAACAACTGGAGCTCTATTCATAAAGTCCTGTTCTATGTCCACACCTAAACATGTGCTCCCTGCTGCTTCACCAACAGCTTTGGATTTTCAGGTCCAAAAGCCTTCAAAGGCTTCACGGTCAGTGCATGGGTCAGAACTTGAACTTTGAACTTTTTGCTGTGAAGCCTTATCATGATTTAAGAACAACATACCCACCCTGTGACCAATCTGGCTCCAGATATGCCAGAAGAATGTGTGTCTGCAAAATGTGGATGGACCACCCCAAAAGGAAGGATTTCAGGACATACGATCCTTACTTTCTCCCACCCCAACCTCACAGAACCTGCTGTGAATCTCTCTCTCTCTCTCTCTCTCTCTCTCTCTCTCTCTCTCTCTCTCACACACACACACACACACACACACACACACACACACACACACAAGAGTTATTGTTTAGCAAGGGTTGGGACACAGCTGCTGACACCCCACATTACAACATGCATGTATATATGCTCAGGATTTGGTGGCCTGAACATGGAAAAAGGCAACACAGAACACAGGTATAAGGAGGGACCTAAGTAAGACCATTCTCTTCTTGTCCACTACAATCACGGCACCAGTCCATAGACACGAATAAACCTGAAGCCATATTCGTGTATAATAACTCTCTGATCCCCACAATGGTTCTGGGAAACAAGACAGACAGTTTCCTTTGAGATGAAAGTTTACAACAGTAATAACCTTGCTCAAGGTCAACCAGAAAGAATGTGAGAACCCACGCAGGATGTGGCTGACCCAGCTCCGGGATACAATAACTGTTTTGCTCTGATCAGGGGAAAGCACTCTCACAGCTAATGGAACTGCTTGACTCCTCCCCAAATCTAGAAGGGAAGCAACATTACTATGTCCGTGGAACAAAAAGTCAGATTGATGCTTTGCCCAAAGCGACATACCCCTGGGGATTCTTAAGCAGGTGGTCTGCTGCTGCACCAACTTTCTGTCATTAGCCCGTGGAAGGGTTGCTTAGCATTCTATACATATCTGCTTTGTTCCAGGCACTTTTTTCCCCTCCAACACAAGAGTGAAAAATGGCCCCTATAGGGACCAAACACCGACAGAGGCGATCAGGCTTATAAACGAATGCAGTGCTGAAAGCCGCTCGTGCTGGGTACAGGTATGCAGCAATGCTTTGGAACGATTCACTCTACCTGCCTAGGAGGAGATGATGGGGATCTTCTACGGCTTTCACAAGGAATACGGAAGCATTCCACACACCATGGAGAAAGCTCAGAAGACCAAAATAGTCTCACCCCCTGCAGCTTTTCGAGCTTAATGAAAATTACAAATGTGAAGAGGCAAATGAAAGCGCTCAGCCACGCTGCGGATTTTCTCTGTTCTTAACACCTTAATTGAATTTGTCCTGAATCATCCCTAGAACCCTTGGTGATTCTTGGATCTACAACAGGTAAACATCCTCAGCAACCCAGTTGTTTATCAAACCTATTCCGGAATCTGTGCCACGGTTGCCACTGTATCCTGTGCAAAGAAAATGAAAAGGCCAAATTTAGTAGCAGAAGACAAGCGCCAGGTCCAGGTTTCCGAGAAGCTTGTGAAACCCTCTCTCCTGTTTATTCAAAGTCAAGATTGCGCCCTAGTAGAGGTTGCTGCGCATGCTCTATTTGGAAGGCTCTTTCCTGTGGCTTTAAGATGTGGAAACAAGGCTCCGCAATTGGGCTGCCCTAGGGGATGCTGAGCTTCTGGGACTGTGTGAATGGCTGGCATCATCACTTCCCTGAATCAGGTTCCCAAAACAACACAGTGATGAAAGAAAGCAACTGTACGCATTGACATGGCATCTGGCCCTGGGAATTCTTAAACAGGTGGCCTGCTGTGTAGGGATGCAAACTAGACAGCCTGAAGGTCTGGGACCAAGACCACAGAAACCCCTTTCTGAGGTGTTTCCTTAACTGAATACTACAACCTAAGATACAATGACACAAGGAGAATGTCTGGATTTCTCCTCACTCAAGAAGACAGACCAGAAAGCTGCTGCCAGTTTGTGATTTCCAAAGATGTAGGACAATATTTCAAGTAGCAACTTCAATGATCTTTTTGCCTCCCACCTGTGCATTAGCATCCACTGAAGAATGCTTTGTATTTTAAATTTTTAGAAAGTATGTGCTCATAGATAACCCCCATAACAGCCATTCCCTGGCCTCTAAAAGGGACCACTATCTTATTCTCAGCATTTTACTGGCCTCCCAAGAGCATTGCCCACGCAAACCAGTTATCTAATTTCCTTCTGGTTGGCCCCCAGGAGCTATTTTGGGCTTGCTCTGTGTGTACTCCACTTTTCCTGCCAGGACTGACTCAGCCCCTCTCCTCTCCTGGGAGTCTTTTCTCTGAGTACAACTTTGAAAGATGCAGACTTCCTCCAGGTCAGCATTTGGTGCCTGGTTCAGCTTGGCATGCTGCCGGGAGGTGCTAAGTACCACGCTGCATGCCAGGCAAAGGTAGGGAGGGCAGGATCCTCCTCACCCTCAGCTCTCCCAACTCCAGCCTCTCTCCGGTTTACTCCAGCTGTGTCCTGAGTCCCGGGAGAACCGAAAAGCACCGTGCTGAGTGTGTGAAGCTTGGTTTTCATTTTCCTCTGCTCACAGTGCTCACCGGTCTTTGTTTGACTTCTGGTTTCATCTTGATCCCCAGCACAGCATAAGTATTTCCTCTTTGGCTCTCCTTTAGACTCCCCTCATCTCCAATCAGGGCATCCAACTCACTCAACAGCATCGGCCTCCTTGCCTGTCTGTCTCCCATCTCCCCCTGCTACGCTGGTTCCGTAGGGATAACCCCTGTGCTTTGATGGTTCCCATTATGCTTCTTTACATATGGAATGTTATTTAATTGTGTTATCAAACTAAAGTGTTGGGAGGGCAAGATAGAAGAAGAAGGATTGAAGAAGAGAGAACTTATAAGCCTTTGGTTAGTGGGCACTGAGGAGGTCCCTCGAAATGACCATGCCTGACTATGTGAGTTACATCAGGCTGATGATGAGTCAGTCGGAAACAACGACAGGACCTCTGCCGCCTGGAGAAAGAGATTCCAAGTCCAGTGGCTCAGGGGCCAAGTAGGTGACATTGGTGAGAGGACAGGAGCCAGCTAGTAAAGGCAGGGAGTGATGGTGCCATGGAAACACTGTGTAGACAGCCTAGCCCAGAAAAACACTCAACTTCAAATGCAAACAGAAGCAGAGCCAGCACGGAGCTCTGCTCAGAATCCAATAGCTGGATCTGCAAACTCAGTGATCCGCCCTGGTTCTCGTCTTTCTACATTTGACATGTTTAAGTAGAATGAAGTGCTATGGCATTATTCTATGTTTCACTACCATTTAACATGTTCCTGTGGATGAAGGTATTGCAATCTCCAGTTCTAGATGTGATGAATGCCCCAGTGTACCATTTAAAGTCCAGGGAATCAATATTTTCGGCATGGAACCTCACTGGGGGATCAAGAAGAAAACTGCCAGGCACAGGTCATTATCTCAAGGTCAGAATTATTCCTGTAGTTTTTCACCTCTCAACACTGCAGCTCAAGGAAAATGCCTACAGGTGATGATGCGTCACCGCTATCACCCACCACCATCTGCACACCTCGGCTTCCCCAGGCTTCCCCTTTGTCTTCCTTGTCTGTCCCTTCTCTGCTCCTCTCCAAATGCCACCCGAGGACTGTATGCTTCCCAGTGCAGGGCTTGTCCACACTAGATTGCAACTGTGATTTGTAACTGTCGTTGCCACTAGAGTAACGAGGGCAGAACAGAATCTGACTCATCAATAACTGTCCAGTGTGACACACAGGCTTATTTGTTGGCATTGCTCAAATAAAGGGACCAATGGAAGAATGAATGAATGAATGAATGAAGCAAGACTTCCAGGTAAGCTGTCCAGGTCTTCTCAAGTAGGTCTTCTTGAAAGACAAAGACAAACCTTCAGTCTGAATCTCTGATGCCTGAATGATTTATGCATATTTTATCTGTACAATAGCCTTTAGTGGGATTATGTTGTATTGTAAATAAGTGTCTCTCCTACTGATTTAATAATTGTCCCTCCTGCTGGTTTAATAAAAAGCTGATTGGCCAGAGTCAGACAGTAAGTGTGGGCAGGGCTACCAGACTAAGAAAACTTTGGGGCCATCTCAGAGCAGAGCAGAGACACCACAGAGATGCCAGGAGATGCAGAGGAAAGAAGTTGAAATGCTGCTTAGAAAAGGTACCAAGCCACATGGCTGAACAAGAATCATGAGTTGCGTTAAGATGGAAGAGTTAGCAAGCTATATGCCCAGGCCCTAGGTCGCTCAGTGTAAAATTAACACAGGCGTCTGTGTGATTATTTGAGCCTAAGCAGCAGTGGGGCTGCAAGTGGGTCCGAATCTCAAGGCTAGATCCAAAAGTCCAGGCCAGAAACCTAATACAAGAGGCTCCATAACGTAGTGCTAACATATTTCTTTATTCTCTCTTTTCTAACCTCTCTCTTCCCCCTCTTCCATTCCATCCTTACTTTCTCTTCTTTTTTTTCTGAATCAGGGTCTTTGTATTTCAGACACTCCTCAGACTTGTTGTGTAACCAATGATGGCTTTGAACTTCCGATCTTCCAGCATCTACCTTTCAAGTGTTGGGATCACAGGAGCGTACTGTCACACCCAGTTTCTGCAGTGCCAGTGCTTGAACCAGGACCTCCTACATATGAGGCAAGCACTTTCCCAAATAAACTATATCCCCATATTTCTCACACACACATACACACACAAGCAAATGTATGATCAGAGACATTGAATTTGTTTCCAAGTGATCCACAATAGTAAGTAGCTGAGCCCCAAACTCCAACCGGCATCCCTAGACAGTATCCCTCTATCTACCAGCCACAGAAGGGCAGTGTCTGGAACCTCCCAGCAGCTGATGACAGGTATGCTATTGCCTCAGCAGCTGCACTGCCACATTCCTAACCTTGTCATTCCAAGCTCACTGACAGAGTGGCCCCCTGGAACAGATGCTGGCTCGTAGCCATTAGGATTAGACGTTGGTCTTCCACTGTCAGAAGTAACTTCATTTCACAGGACTAGTATGTGTAAGCACTAGGATTCACATTCACCTATTACCTCAAACAAATATCCCCATCACCTGTTCTCACCAGCACATTATAATTATGACCGAAGGACAACCCCAAGCCACATCCTAAATCCATTTAAATGATCTAGGCAATATTTGTAATTATATTTTGAAAAATATAAGAGGGGGAGAGAATAAGAAAGCGAAGTCAGACACAGCAGGCAGACTCCTAAAATACCGTGTGTTTAAAGGTGTATTCATGACGCATGCATCAGTAGAGAGAGCAAGACAGAAAAACCTCTCTGACATTTGTACCGTATAAAACTATTGATTGAATGCATCCTCGAAGTCAGCAGCATTAAGTGACAAGAAGTTTATCATAGCGCGTCAACTGTTCCCTGTTCCGTTTCTATTTTAGCACTGCAGCCTAAGATGACGCAAACTAACCAAGCCATTCCCAAATTAATCTTAAATCAAATCTTCACCCAGCAAAGGTGGGGCAATTACTAGATCACACTCCAAAACCTCCACCAATCCTTATAACATCCAGTCTCAAGCTCTATGAATCATTGAGAGAGCTGCATGGCAAGGACCCAGGCTACTCACTCTGGGTGATGCAAGCACTGAACACATTCCACCAAAACTCATGAAGAAAGAGGCCAGACCTTTCCAGAACCCAGTTTCTATGCCCGGTAATGTAGGAAAATGGACATAGGTTTCCCAGTTGGCCAGTAGGAATTTAGCAAAGCTCCAGGATCACAGTGTGGGCGTGGCTCTGCCGCTTACAATTCTTCTGTTCTAAAGAACAGTGTTTTATCTATCAGACAGCAGCCTCACAAAGAAGCAGAGAGTGCCCAGGCTTCAATAGTGAGAGAAGAAAGGAGCCATCAACATTGCATTCCCAATCAACTGCCCAGTGATCAGAGCAAAAGGAAGCCTTTTGAATGAGAGAAATATTTACTTCTAGAGAGGAAGCCATGATTCCAGAAAGAACACGTCTTCAAATGAAACATTATTCTTTCTGCCTTTGCTTTTCAAAGACCATCACATATTGCATTAGTTTTCTTTCTTTCTTTTCCTTTCCTCTGAACTCAGTGTCCTTTTGGAAGCTCAGAGACTTCAGATTTCCGCCCATTCTTCAGTTGCTAAGAAATGATACTACGCTAAATGAAAGAAGTGAGCCACGGCTGGCCACATACTATATGATTATGAGTCAGTCTCTATGTTGCACTCTTATATTTGCCCCACTGGATACTCCATTTGGGTGTGTATTTGTCTTTGCTTCTTGCTTCTGGAAGCTTTTCTTGGTATATCACCACACCCAACAATTCTTTCTGAGTCACATTCAGTCCAGGGAAAAATCAAGTTAGTCTTATCAACCCACCAGAAACATTCTTCGTTTCTGCTCAGGGGTTCTTTATCTGTAGCATTTTTTCTCTTCATTCTTGGAATTCCCATCCCTTAGCCCACATTACCCAATAAAGCAGTTTCCCCTGAGGGCAGACCTAGTTTAGAAGAGAAGACATCGGCTTTTTCGGTATGGTTTCTTTCTTCCTTCTGAGAGAAACAAAAAAGATTGTTTCCCTTGGTATTTATTATAAGAATGTAGTTGGGACCCTGGGGTTGAAACTCATAAAAATGTGATCTCCCTATAGAGTCCCTCTGAATGTGTTTTAAGTGGTGTATCTGTGTGTGTTATATGAGCTTATTTATATAAATATACATTGAATGTGTGTATACATACATGAGAAGCCAAAGACTGACATTGGATCTTTTCCTCAATTGTTCTCTGCCTTTTTGTAAGGAGTCCTTATTGAACATGGACCTCATGGATTCAGCTGGGCCAGCTGACCAACAACCTCAGGAACCCCCTTGTCTCTGTATGTATAGCACTGGGCTTACAACCACACACCATATCTGACTTTAACGTAAGTTCTGAGGATTGAACTTTGGTCCTCACAGTT
Source organism: Sigmodon hispidus (assembly GCA_004025045.1). Classification (NCBI taxonomy): domain Eukaryota; kingdom Metazoa; phylum Chordata; class Mammalia; order Rodentia; family Cricetidae; genus Sigmodon; species Sigmodon hispidus. Next base: position 14,729 of record PVIH01003061.1, on the reverse strand, counting down.
ATACTTTACTCCTGACTAAGCTCTCTCTCCATTCCGTACCCACTACCCTAGAAGATTTTGTTTGGTTGGTTGGCTTAGCTTTGTTTTGTTGTAAGTGTTGGAGGTGGTAGTGATGGTGGTGGTGTTTTGTGGGACAGGGTAGTAGGAATTTTAGTTAGCTGGATGTTTACTGAGAAAGGGTCTCATTCTATGGCTCAGACTAACCTGGAATTCATGAGTAACCCAAATTGGCTTCAAGTTCATAGAAACTCTCCTGCCTCAGCCTCTCACATACTGAGGTTAGAGAAGACTGGGTTAATGGCACAACCCTGTCAACTTTACCAGGTCCTCCCTATTCACCCACAGAGAGCTTTTCTATGGACTGTGCTATCTGAATGATAAAATAGAACATGTCAGTGCAGGGCAGTCTATGTAGATATACATGTCTCTCTCAATGCGGGGCCGTCTATGTAGACGCACATTTCTCTCTCTATGCTGGACAGTCTATGTAGATGCACATGTCTCAGTGCAGGGCAGTCTATGTAGATGCACATGTCTTTCTCAATGAGACCAAAAGTTCATGAAGGACAAAAGATATATTTAGATTACTTTGAAGTAGTTGCCATCGTGCAGAGGATATCAAGTAAATATTTACCAGTTTACAAATACCAAGAGAGCATCCTGCCTCCATGACACAGAGCATGGTAAGCTAGCCGGAAATATCTCCCATGCCTGTAGAAATGCATTGCCTTCCCCAAGGAAGTGTCTGGGCTTCTAGATTTCTACCCCAAGTTAGAATCTTTTCTTTTCTTTTTAAAAAAATAATACTTGGAGAATTTCATACCATTTATTTTGATCACATTCACCCTCTGCCATAGTTACTCCCAGCTCCACCCTACCTCTTATAACCTCTACAAAAAGAAAAATCAAATCCTACCAATGATGCTATATTTTCTCAATGTGTGGCATCTACTAGAGTATGGTCAACTGTGCTTTAGAGAAAACTGGCTTTCCCTGTGCCAGTAACTATCAATTGCCAAGAGCTCCTTGGAGGGGGTAAGGCTTCATGCTCGCTTCCCACCACCACCTGGCTTAGGCTTGCATAGGTCATGTGCATGGTGTTGTAATTACCATGAGTTCATATGTGCAGCTGCTGTGCAGTGTCTGGGAAACCCTGTGTCATTCCAGTCATCTCCTGCCTCTGGCCTTACACTGTTTCTGTCCCTTCTGCAGTGATCCCTGGGCTGTGGAGGAGGGGATATGATCGTGATTTGGAGGTTATCTATAATGTTATTTAGAATGACATGTGGTTATTGATGAGCACTACACGGTCTCTGGCTTGCTGCACCTTGACCAGTTCTGAGTCTCTGTAGGTACTTCTCGTTGAGGGATGAGGAAGGCAGGCATAATGATGCAGGTAAAAAGATGTCATTAGAAGCCAGTTTAATGCTGTGTCCATTTAGCAGAGTAATAGTAGACGGTTCTTCCCTAGGGCCTATCACCTGTGTAGTCATGGCTTTCAACATGCCTCCTTCTCAGTACGTAAGTTCCTGTTCAATGAACTCCAAAGAACCCCCTCCCAGATTCAGACAAGATCCCCATGGCAACAGCTACAACAGGAAAAACAGCAGCTGATACAGGATGGCTGTGACATCAAACAGATGTGCAAAGCACGTCTTGGGGGCATTGACAAAAATAAGAAAACAGCAGCTGACCAAATGAATTCCGATGTCATCATGCTTGTCCTGGTTAGCTTGTGTCAACTGACACACCTAGATGTGTCTGAGGAACAGGAAATCTCCATTGAGGAGTTACCTTCACAGATTGGCCTGTGGGCATGTCTGTGGGTTGCTTTTTCTTGATTAATGGTTGATGCAGGAAGACCCAGCCCATTGTGAGTCATGCCATCCCTGAGCAGGTGGTCCTGGGATGTACAAGAAAGCAGGGTCCCTACAGCGTCTTGGCTTCAGTTCCTGCTTCTGGGTTCCTTTTCCGACATCCCTCAGTAACGGACTATGATCAGAACATGGAAGCCAAGTTAACCCTCTCCTCCCCAGCCTGCTTTTAGTCATGGACTTTATCACACTACATGCTTGACCAGTATTGTATAAAAATCAAATCGCTGGCATAATGGGTCACACCTTTAATCCCAGCACTCAGGAGGCAGAGGCAGGTGGATCTCTGTGGCTTCAAGGCCAGCCTGGTTTACAGTGTGAATGCCAGGGCAACCAGGGCTTCACAGAGAAACCCTGTCTCAACAAAACCGAACAGAAAATTAAAACTGAACATCTGCTGATATTAGATATAGATGTCGCTGTACCTGAGACAAGCCTCCTGAACAAAAGAAACAGACAACTCTCAAACTGACCCAAGGAAGGGACAGAAAGCGTATGAAGCACAGGAGAGGGTCAGACACATCTGAGAGAAGAGACACAGAAACTGGAATGACAATTACCCCATGAATATACGCAGGTGACTTTCCGTATTTACAGACTTCTATGAATTTATGTTAAAAGCCAAAGACAGAAATTCTCAATGCAAGTTCATTTTTACTAAGTAATTGTAATACAAGTCGCAGAGTCTGACTTGGAAGATCTCCAGGTTTGCTCAGAGAAAGACAGTGCTCATCTAGGGAGATCCTGTACTTACAAACATACCAGCACAAATGTAGGCATGTCCTCTCCATGGTGATGGCTCTGATAGAACCCACACTCATAATTCTATGGAAACTACAATCCAAGGTTTGCATAACCACATGCAATGAATTGCACATGATACTGTCTTTTCTGAGTGTGCCCCGCCTACACGCCCCTGTATGGAATGACTCAACTCCCCCACCATTTTCCTCAATTGAATTTTCTGTGACACCTCCATTCATGCCAAGCTTCAAGGTGGCTTTTGCCCTTCCCCGGAGTGAATATGATCATAAATGTGGGTGCTGTAATTGTGCCTCATAGTACTGCTAAATTGATCACCTGCTTATTCTTTTAAATCAAACCTATGATTTTATTTGTATTACAAGGGGAGGCTACTGTGAGATTACATTTCACAGGAAATTTGTAAATGCTTGTTTGAAAAAACTCAATTAAGTGAAACACCTACCGTGCTAGCATCCTCCTATCTGGCTGACTGCTTGTGGATTGTTCCTAAGGAGAGACAAGGGATGCAGCTCCTGCACCATCAGTACACATAGAAGAAGGCAATTTCTTTTCTTTTTTTTTTTTCACTAACAGAATTTACTTCAAAATTTTGTTATAATGTGATGACACACACTCTTCCAAAATCTTGCAGAAAAAAAAAAAGGTTTTTGTGCAGTTTGGTATTTTTTATTTTATTTTTATGAATAAAGTCAAATTTTTCTATCCATGTATCCCCTTGTTCAGACTCCCTTCCCCCTCCTGCCCCTCCCTATCATTCATTCTTCTCCCCATCACTTTATCTCCTCTCCAGCAAGGGCAGGATGTCCCAAGGTCCCAAGGTGGCTTAATTCAGCATCCACTCAAGGCAGATCCGCTTTCCTCATCCCATCATCAAGACTGGGTCAGGTGTTCCTCTGGAGGCAATTGGCTCTGAGGTGCCGGTCCAAGGTGTTTCAGATCCCAAGCTGTTCAGTGGTTGTGGTTTGCAGCTTGGACATTCTTAGCTTTTTGTTTAAAGTCCACTAATGAGTGAGTACATCCCCTGCTTATCTTTCTGGGTTTGTGATACCTCGCTCAGGAGGATATTCTCCAAATCCATCCATTTGCCTGCAAATTTTAGGATATCATTTTTTCTTACTGCTGAGTAGTACTCCATTGTGTAGATGTACCACAGTTTGTTAGTCCATTCCTCAGTTGAGGGGCATCTAGGTTGTTTTCAGGTTCTTGCTATTACGAATAATGCTGCTATGAACATAGTTGAGCTAATGTCTTTGGAGTGTGAATGTGCATCTTTAGGGTATACGCCCAGTAGTAGTATTGCTGGATCCTTGGGGAGATTGATCCCCAGTTTTCTGAGAAACCACCATACTGCATTCCTGAGTGGCTGAACAAGTTTGCACTCCCACCAACAATGCAGGAGTATTGCCCTTGCTCCACAACCTCTCCAGCATAGGCTGTCATCTGTGTCTTTCATCTTAGCCAATCTGACAGGTATAAGGTGATATCTCAAAGTTGTTTTGATTTGCATTTCTCTGATGACAAAAGATGATGAGCACTTTTTCAGGTGCCTTTCAGCCATTCGTAATTCTTCTGCTGAGAATTCCCTTTTTAGTTCTGAACCCCATTTCTTGATTGGGTTATTCAAGGTTTTGGGCTCTAGATTCTTGAGTTCTTTATATATCTTTAGAGATCAATCCTCTATCACTTGTGGGGTTGGTGAAAATCTTTTCCCATTCTGTAGACTGTCATTTAGTCCTATTGACAGTGTCCTTGGCTTTACAGAAGCTTCTCAGCTTCAGGAGATCCCACTTATTGATTGTTGATCTAAGTGTCTGTGCCACTGGTGTTATATTTAGGAAGTGGTCACCTGTGCCAATTCATTGGAGGGTATTTCCCACTTTCTTTTCTGTCAGCTTCAGTGTGGCTGGGTTTATGTTGAGGTCTTCGATCCACTTGTATTTGAGTTTTGTGCAGGGTGATAGGGTTGGATCTATTTGCAGTTTTCTACACACTACCATCCAGCTATGCCAACATAATTTGTTAAAGAAATTACTTTTTTCCAATTGAATATTTTGGGCCTCTTTTTTAAAGATCAGGTGTTCATAGGCTTTTGGGTTAATGTCAAGATCCTCAATTCTATTCCATTGATCCACAAGTCTGTTTTTTTATGCCAGTACCAGGCTGTTTTTATTACTGTAGCTCTATAGTATAACTTGAAGTCAAGGATGGTGATGCCTCCTGAGGTTCTCTTGTTGAGTAAAACTGTTTTGGCAATCCTGGCTTTCCTGTTATTCCAAAAGAAATTGAGTATTGTTCTTTCAATGTCTGTAAAAAAAAAAAAAACTGTGTTTGGATTTTGATGGGAGGCGTGTTGAATCTGTCGATTGCTTTTGGTAGAATTGCCATTTTTACTGTGTTGATCCTCCCTATCCAGGAGCATGAGAGAACTTCCCATTTTCTGACATCCTAGAAGGAGACTCTTTCACAGCAAACTTCCCTCTGTGCATCATGATGGAGGGATTCTCAGGAAGCCCAAGTCAAAAAAAAATGACCCCCCCTGTGCTCCCAGCAAACCTTCCCCCCCCCATTTTGCTCTTTTGACCACACTTGGCTGTGTCCCCAGGAATCCTAATCTACTAAATGAATAAAGCCGTTTATTAGTGAGTTGTTTTAGAACTGGTCTGTCTTGACTTATTTTGATTTCTCATGTTTTATCTATAATAAATATACATGTATGTCTCAATTATCTTTTCCATGGGTGGTAACACGAAGTGTATTCACACTGATGCGTAACCGCTATCTGGACCATTTTCATCTTGTAGAGCCTGAGTCCTGTGCTCAATACAACTGAATGCTCCCTTCCCCTCCCCCCATCCTCAGCCTTTCATTTCTGTTTTAGTGTTTGTCTGTCCTTAGGGCCCCTATATAACCGGGATGTACTATTCACTCTTCTGTGACTGACTTTCCCCACTTAGAATAGTTGGTCTTCACAGTTCATCCATGTTGTAAGGGGTCAGAACTGCCTTCTTTTTGAAAGCTGAAGTATTGTGGTTCTGCCATAGCCTGGGTTCAGGTTTTAAAACCAGGAAAGGGCATCAGTGCTAAATAAATAAATACATAAATAAATAAATAAATAAATAAATAAATAAATAAATAAATAAAATGAACCGTCCAACCACCAGATGAGTTTCACACAAAAGGCTGGCCAGGAATAGCTCTGTCTTTATTTATACATCAAAAACAAGCAGGTTTTTTTCATACTAACAAGTTTTGCCATTCTCTAACATTAACCTCCAGCAAAAAACAAGCATGTCAATTCTCTTTTCTCCCCAACTCTTACATCAAAACATCTTTAAACCATAAACAACATTTACCTTTGTGCAAGCTTGGCCAAATATGGGGCCAGGTACATCCTGTCTTTAGGAAACTAAAAGGTGATTGCCTTAGGCACACGTTTTCAAGAACAACAATCTCATTCAAAACATATTTACAGTAATAGGGTTATCTGCCCCAGATCCTGTCAACACTGAATCAGGACAGCTCCTGAGGTCTGAAATGATAACTGGCATCCCCAGACAAGAAACCTGAGAAGCATCAGCTCCCAAACAATTTTAAGGGAAAATATTCAAGAAAAAATGGAATTTCCAGTAATGGACACATCTGTCCCATTCATAATTGACAAAATGACACTGAAACAGCCAGAAAAAATCATCAATATTATGAGAGAGAAGAGAGCAAGCAGGCTGGGTGGTCCCAGCAATAATCTGCACTGTCCCAAAGTCCACTGGCCTTTGCAGAGTGAGACCGTCCTGTGAACTTTTGCTTCATCTGGAGACCTGCTGGACAAGGGCTCAAATATTGGTTCAAAACTAGGCCCCATAGTTTCCAACACTGAAGATTATTCCATTGGCTGAATACATCACACACATCTCTCCACCCCTGTTTTCTGCCAAATACTTTAGTCACTTCCATATTTGGGTTATTATAAATAAAGCTGCTATGAACAGTATATTTAATGGATTTTTCCTGCATTGTTTGGGTTCTATCAGGTTTTCTAGATTTGCTAAATCCCCGCTTAAGCCTGGGAGAAATTGCCTGTAGGATTTGGTGGCTTTTCTTTTTGTCTGTGTATAATTTCATGCACCTTCTGTTCCAGCATGGGCACAAAGCTGCACAGGGCCTTCTCTACAAAATGCCCCCCACAGGAACACATAAAACCACCCAAACAACAGTGCTTGGCTCAGCTCCAATGGAGAAGAGCTGAGTGGGTCTTTAGGGTCACTCTTCGTCACTGGCACAGGTCCTCATGCAGTGTGGAACCTGCCCTTTGGTGGGCCATTCTAGAAGCGTCCTTCCTCAGCACTTCCCCTCTCCTCAGTTTTACAAACACTAAAGCTGTCTCCGGTGACTGATAAAGGCAGCCCAAAGTTAGCTGCTATTGTAGGTGGAGGCTGTCGTTCTGTGTGAACTCTCTAAGAATGACACATTGCAGTGTGCTGTGCCCTTTATGAAGAAGTATTCAAAATGCCACCATCTAATAGCTGCCCAAATAGATATACACACAGACGTGTGTACTGGCACATATGTCCATGTATGAGTGTGCACGTACCTCCACAGAAACCTGACAGTGGGGTCAAGAGCTCACTGACCATCTGAAAACCATTCTCCCATACAGAAGCTCCCTTTATCATGGCTCTGCTTCCTACTGGTCAGAGGAAAGAAATCTTCCTGGTCATATTTGTTTTGTCAAGTAGCTTCATAACAAAAGGAAGTGAGTGATTCTCCACCCACCATAGAAACAAGTGTGTTTTCACAAAAAAGCATAACCCTAGAGAAATCTCCCTTGTTTGGGGTCCTTTGGCTTTCCCATGTGTATAGCTGATGTGGGATGTCTTTCTGTATGCTGTGAATATGCTTTATTATTGGCTAGTAAAGGAACTGTTTGGGCCTATGGCAAGGCATTTTAGAAGCAGGTGGGAAATTTGAGCATAGATAAGGGGGAAGGAGGGCAGAGTCAGAGAGAGATGCTTCCAGCTGCCACCTCGAAAACACGATGTGGAAGTACAAGTAAGCCATGAGCCACTTGGCAAGACATAGATTAGTAGAAATGGATTGAGTTAAGATGCAAGAGCTAGCTAGCAATATGCCTGAGCCATAGGCTGAACAGTTTATAATTAATATAAACTTTTGTGTGATTATTTGAGACCAAGCAGCTGTAGGTGGTCTAGACTTCAGGGCTAGGACAGACCAGAAACTCTTACTACATATGGCCCCTTCCACGCAGTCCTGTTACCAGCTGAAGAGTTCATGGGAAGCTGGAGGGTAGAGATGGTAAAATCATCTCTTTAAAGATGGATTCACAGTGAGCTGTTCCTTCCTTCACCTATGTGTGCAGCAAATATGAAGTGTAACCCTGAGTTATGAAAATGTTTTGCAAATGATAAAATGTTTTACAAGTGGAATACATCACTGCTTGTTTGAAACCCAGCTTAGTAAGAAGAATTTTCTTCTCTGAAACGTTGCTCACCATTCTTATGCCTGTCAGGTGGGATTCGGTCTTAGGAGGGAGCAGATGATTAAATCTGCCTGACCTGCAGCGTGTCCAGGATCACAAGACTGCTTAAAAATCAGAAGGCTCTTGAGTCCAGAAGCCAAGCTTGTATCTACCTCAGCTCCTGCTCTGAGAGGAGGCAGTTCTTCAGAGCAGCTCCAAATGCCCCCTTCCTGTTCCCAAGCAAACCCCACTTTCCTTTCCTACCATCCCCTGAAGCAGCAAGAGCTTCAGGGGCAAAGCTACAAGACACACTGGCAGTCATGACCTACACTTCAATTGGGGGCAGAGAAGGGGGGCCTCCTGGCCTCCTACACACTTCTCAAAATAAGGGATGGAAATGTCAGCAGCAGGAAGTCTCCTCAGGCGGAAACTCAAGTGCCTGCCTTTCCTGTTCTATCATAAACTTCCAGTAATAAAATTCTGCTAAAAATAGGTTTACTTAAGTTCTCTCTCTGTAAGTTTCTTAACTTTTCCCTCTGAGTTTGAAAGAATTCAAAACTACTCTCTCTTCCATCCCCATGGTCATCACGATAATCAGCAGAATGAGATCTTAATGTCCTCCTTCATCTCTTCCAAGACTGTAAAACCTAACAGTCACATAACTGTTGGGATTCTATCCCACAAAGAAGTTTGCCAGGGAAAGAGGATCAATTATACAGTGACCTTCACCTTGGAGGAACCAGCAAGAAGAAATGCGTAAGGGCCCTTGGCTCCTGTTGGGAGCTGCCGCACCTTAAAGATGGCTCTGGCTCCTGTCCCCCGCCTTCTTGATGGCGAATGCTTCTAGTAATAATTAACTCCATCCATGGGATGTGCTGAATTGACTAGCTTGCTTCCGTGTGCGTGGCCCTATGGTGAAGGCCCACGAAGCATTAGCTGAGTGAAGGACTTGAGCTTAAAACTGGCTGCACAGGTTGGGAGCAGGGGCTACTGCTGCAAGAAGTATCTGTATCAATAAAGGACCTGGTCAATTACCACAGAAGAATCCTGGTGCTGTGTCTTTTCCTGCTGGACGGGACTAGGCGCGGCACAGGCTCCACTGCATCTAAAGGTAGAATTGATGAGACCCGCCCACTCTTATCCCACAAAGCTCTTCTCAATACCCTAGTTAGCTTTAACTGTCAACTTCACTTGGCCTAGAGTCACCTGAGAAGAATCTCAGTTGAAGGACTGTGTAAATCATTTGGCCTGTGGGTATGTCTTGGTAGATTTCTTGCTTCTTGTTTGATATAATAAAGCTTAGCCCACAGTGGGCAGCACCATTCCCTAGCCAGGTGATCCTGGGCTCTAGAAGACAAAAAGTTAAGGATAAGCCTAGGAGAAGACCAAAAGCTGTGTCCCTGGTATTTCCGTTCTGTTGTTTTTGTTTGAGCCCTTACCCTTAAAAATGAACTGTAGCCTAAAACTGAAGTAAATCCCCTTCTCCCCAAGCTGATTTTGTTCACAGTGTTCCATCTCAGCATCAGAGACAAAACAAGAAATCCTAGGATCTCTGAAATATCTGCAGGAGTCTCTTGAATGTTAAAGGTGAATCAGCATCAAGGAAATTGCTACTCACTGGCCAGGTGCTGTACACCCCATACTTCTTGCTATACTTTTCAAAGTACTATTCCAGGGTAGCTCTATAGCCATGAATCCTATCACCTCCTAACACCCACCTCTGGGGCCAACCAGCCCCATCACTTGACTACTCATGGCTGAGATGTCTGAACAGCTACATCAAGTTCTTAATCACACAGCTCTTGATGTTCTGTCCCAACCCTCAGAGGGTTTAGAAGAAAACCTTCCTCAAATGTTGAAGCTGAATCTAACTGAGAGGATCAGATACAACCACACTGAAGATTTATCTTAATACTAAGCTGGGTACTGCCATCTGTAGTGAGATAAGGAAAAAACCCAACAGTTCAAGGGGCATCCACACTGAACAGTACTACTGTCAAAAAGGAAGAACAGAGTTTTTGAAAAATATATCTTAATGTCATGGAAAGCACAAAACATCTGAAGACCCATTCTCTAAACTAAAGGAGACCAAAGAGACATGGCAACTGAATCTGATGATTGGCTTTGGTTAGACCCTGGCACGTTTTTAATGTCCATAAAATATAGTGATTGGACTAGGACTTTGAACATCAATTGTATATTAAACAATATTTTGTATAATCATAAAATCTTTTAGTGTGAAAGTTTTATTGCTATTATTTATATTGTATTTCCATTGCCCCATTTCCTAGAACTCTGATGATAAAGTATTCAGGGATGAAAGATCATGAAGCCTAACTTTCTTTTTTTGAATTTTTTTTAATTATGAATAAAGTTATATTTTTTTATCCATATATACCCTTGGTCATACTCCCTTCCCCCTCCAATCCCTCCCAGTCACTCTCTCTTCTCTACATCACTTTATCTCCTCCCCAGCAAGAGCAGGAGGTCCCAAGGTCCCAATGTGGCTTAGTTCAACATCCACTCCTGGCAGATCCACTTTCCTCACCCCAACCAAGACTGGGTCAGCTGTTCCTCTGGAAGGAGTGGGCTCCAAGGTGCCGATCCAAGGTGTTTCAGATCCCAAGCTGCTCAGTAGTTGTGGTTTGCAGTTTGGACATGCTTTGCTTTTTGCTTTTTTGTTTAAAGTCCATTAATGAGTAAGTACATCCCCTGCTTATCTTTCTGGGTTTGTGATATCTCATTCAGGAGGATATTCTCCAAATCCATCCATTTGCCTACAAATTTTAGAGCCTAACTTTCAAAAGTTTGACAAACTCAAACACCTTTGTATACAGTCTTAGTCTCTATCACTGTGATAAGACACCATGACCAAAAGAAACTCGGAGAGGAAGGGGTTTATTTCACTTTCTAACCCTCAGGACATACTCCATCACTGGGGGAGTCAGGGCAGGAGCTCCAGGAAGGGACCTGGAGGTGGGCTGAAGCAGGGATCATAGAGTAGTGCTGCTTGTTAGCCTTATCCTCATGGCTTACTCAGTCTGCTTTACTATGGCTCCCAGGACTGCAAGCCCAGAGTGGCTACCATCCATCCACAATGAGCTTATCTCCCCAACACTGGTCATCAATCAAGAACATGTATCATAGGCTTGCTCACAGGACAATCTAGTGGGGGTATTTTCTTAGTGAGGTTCCTTTTTCCCAAATGACTCTAAAAATAGCTAGGTCTTAGACAGACATGTATGTATGTGCATAAACACATACATATGTGTGTCTATATGAAGAAAAAGAAAGTATTGATAATTCAAAGTTGAGGGTGTATAGTATACTGTTTTTGCAGATTTTTGATGATCAAAATATTTTAGGTAAAAAGTTGAGAATATAGACATTGTAATTCTAAATTCTGTTCTCTAATCATCTCTCTTCAGGGGAAAATGCTAATGCAAAAGATATATGAAACAGATATGGGTAAGAGGGGAGTAGGTAGAGGGTCATTAATCAGAAACCAGTCTCTCTGCAAACACTGAACTCCAGTCCAGTTCATACACAACGGAGACCACATGACACATTATGCTCTTATTGTATGATATGTATTTTAAAATATATAGCACATAGATCACATATATATTTAATTATATATATGAATATAATATATTATAAATATATGATATAAATATATATATTTCATATTATACATATGTTCACTGATTAACAAAAGGTGGGGAAAGATGGTATAGGTACAAACCTGCAGGTAAGACTCCCTAAGGAAAACACAGAGAATTCCAAAGCTCCCCTTTAGATAGCTGCCCTAATCCTCCTGCAAGACCAACAACAGTCCATCCTATTGGTGGCTTGAGGCTGATAATATTCAACCCAGACATTATCAAGTACAGATAAGGATATAAAGAATAAAGGGCCCCGAGAGAATAGAGATGGCACATTTGGGTGGTGAACAAGATGAAAAATTAATTGGAACCACATAGAATGGACTGGGTCTGCTGCATGCAATAGTAGCATCAGGGCATTGGGTCGGGGACTAAGTGGGAATAGAGAACAAGGGGGCCCATTTATATTAGATTCTAAAATATACTCTCCTAGGGTACATGGCCAACTCAAGAATCTTTCTGGAAACTATAAAATTCTACAACTATAAAAGGGTCAAATTCACAAGTAAGTATTATGCTTGTGTTTGGACAACATACGCCAGAGTATGTGTTTGTTGAGTGACAGGTCATATTCATTGACGCTGAGAAGTCTTTAAAGGTAGGAGTGGATTCAAATAAGTTTTGATTAAGTTTTAAACAAACCATCCCAGTCAGATTTTATTTGTTTAATTTTAATTCACACTTCTCAACCCCAATGGATGCCATACAATAGCCTCTCACAGAATGAATGAGAAATGCATGCACAGGAGAAAACTTGCCAAAAGACCGGAAATGAACACATGCTGTTGGGTGGCCCGATGGTGGTCTCCAATGGCAGTCTTGTTTTGCACGGTGATTCATAGTGCAGTCTAAAACCAACTCCTTTTACATCCATCATTTTCCCTTCCTCATACTTAAGTCGATCTGAACCAAGGCCAAAAAGGATAGCAGAGCTGTAGTCTTCTTGGCTAAAATAAACACCCTAAATGAACGTGGTCAGCTGAAATAGAGTGCAGGCCTGCTCAGAGAAACCCGTAACTCCCTCTTGAGTGAAATACAGATTCAAAGTTATATTTCTGACACACAAAACATAATAGCCAACAACTCCCTAAAATCCATTAGATGTCAAGCACTTTTTAGACATTACCTCATTTAACTACAAGATAAACATTAATAATCTCATTTAACAAATAAGAAAATTGGAGTCTCAGAGAAGCCAAGTATTTTGGCCAAGACTTCTCAACTAGAAAGTAAGAAGCCAGAATACAAATTTTATGTTTTTTTTTTTTTAAATTCAATGCTTTATTCAGCTATATCAACTATTACATTCACAGGGAGCGAAGATGGGGGGACCCACATGGAATATCATATATGCCAGTGTACAGAAAGCAGAAACCCTACTGGTGACTTTAACAAAGAGAGTTTGACATAGAGAAGTAGTTAAACAAATTCTGGAATTATTGAGAGATGAGTAGGTAACACTGAGTAACTGTAGGAGGCCATCACCAGCTCTAGGGCTGGGCAGGCACATGGAAACCTTAGACCTTGAAGCTTGGCAGTGCTTGGACTGGGACTCAGAATCAGAGGAGAGAACACTACCCTCCCGCTGCTGGTCCAGTGAAGCAGTATGCTGCTACTCATTCAACTAATGCCACCTCCAGGGTGAAAGACCTATTTTGTGATGCTTCTGGGAGAGCAAGGAGGCACAAAGGGCAAATCTGTTCTCCTGTCTTGCCACTCCGATGCCCCCTGGTTGACAAAAGAGACAGGTGGTCGTCAGCGTCTACAAGGGTGGGTTTGAGGCTGAGTGAGAACAGCTCCCCAGCAAGAACAGCCCATACATGTAAGTTCCACGCAGGCAGTTTGGAACAAAGGCAGGAGTGACCGCTGCAATAACATCAGCTGCCATTTCTGAGCACCTGAGATGTGACACCCATAGTCTTGCTTTCTGTCCATGTCTTTACTTCTTGTCTCCTCATAACTTCTGTGCAAATGTATAGATGCGCAAGCCAGAGTTACACGATGAAGACTAATATGCGGAAGACTAGGAAGAAGAGAAACCAAGACGTCAAGGACAGGCCTGTCTGCATTCGAAAACCCTATGACTCTTGGGCTCTTGGCTAGCATTGCCATAACACATGACATAGTGCTACCAACCAAGAGGTTTATAAGAAAAACGGGGACAGGGGAGGGCAGACAGATGGCCTGGTGATTAAGAGCACTGGATGCTCTTGCAGAAGAACTGGGTTCAGTTACCAGAATCCATATAATGTCTCACAACCATCTGTAAATCCATCCTCAGGGGACCAGACATGCACATGGTACAGATGTATATATGTAAGCAAATAGCTATTCACATAAAATAAAAAGGAATGTTTTAAGAAGAAAACTGCATGGTCTTTGCAGGGCTCTGTTCACTCAGAATGCAAGCAGTGCCTCTTTCCCTTGTCTTCTTGCTGTGGTAGCTCTCAGTGTCCCTTGGATGTGTGGATGCATCCTGCCTATCTCAGCTTGTCTTCACACGGGCTGTCTCCTCTGCAGGTCTAGGGATAGATGAGAGCTCACCTAGGTGGCTTCTTAGGATGCGTGACTTAATTACATCTGCAGTGATGTTCATCCCAAATAAGGTGGGGTCTCCAGGTTCAGAGAGGATAGGACTTTAGTTAGACACATTTTTTGGAGGTCCATAATTCAGTATTATATCAGCATACCGTGTAAAATGATTCCTGACTTAAATGTCCTGCTCAAATCCACTCACAGTGTAATCTGTATTCTTGTAGCACTTTTAGATCTAAACAATATCTGGTTTCTGCTTGGTTTCTGTTCCTTTGAGTTTTCTCTTCTCCTTCCTGAAGTCATAAAGGCATGCTATGAAGTCTTCCGTGGCCCCTGTCACCTGGAACAACCAGCCCATCCTGCTCTGCCTCATCAACTCAGAACCTCATTTATCTAGCAACAGCCTCCTCCTCCTCC
>PVIH01003060.1:77915-170589 GCA_004025045.1 Sigmodon hispidus | reverse complement strand
TACAGAGAATTATCAGGTCATATTTTGAAAATCTGTATTCCACAAAAATGGAAAACCTAGAAGAAATGGACAGCTTTCTGGACAGGCACCATCTTCCAAAATTAAATGAAGATCAGATTAATTACCTAAACAGGCCTATAACCCTTAAGGAAATTGAAGCTGTCATTAAAAACCTCCCCAAAAATAAAAGCCCTGGTCCCGATGGTTTCAGTGCCAAATTCTACCAGACATTCAAAGAAGAATTACTACCGTTACTCCTCAAACTATTTCACACAGTAGAAACTGAAGGAATATTGCCAAATTCCTTTAATGAGACCACAATCACCCTAATACCCAAGCCACTCAAAGACACAACAAAGAAGGAGAATTACAGACCAATTTCCCTCATGAATATTGATGCGAAAATTCTCAACAAAATTTTGGCAAACCATATACAACAATGCATAAAAGATATCATCTACCATGACCAAGTAGGCTTCATCCCAGAAATGCAGGGCTGGTGCAACATACAAAAAACTGTAAATGTTATCCATCATATAAACAAACTAAAGGAACAAAACCACATGATCATATCCTTAGATGCAGAAAAGCCTTTGACAAAATCCAACACTCCTTTATGATTAAAGTTCTGGAGAGATCAGGAATCCAGGGAGAGTACCAAATATAATTAAGGCGATTTACAAGAAGTCGACAGCCAGTATCATACTTAATGGAGAAAAACTCAAAGAAATCCCACTAAAATCAGGAACTAGACAAGGATGTCCTCTCTCCCCTTATCTATTCAATATAGTTCTCGAAGTTTTAGCTAAAGCAATAAGGGAATGAAAAGAAATTAAGGGCATACAAATTGGAAAAGAAGAAGTGAAGCTATCTCTATTTGCAGATCATATGATTGTATACATAAGTGACCCACAAAATTCTTCCAAAGAACTGCTACAGCTGATAAACACCTTCAGCAATGTAGCAGGATACAAGATAAACTCAAAGAAATCAGTAGCCCTTCTATACGCTAAAGATAGTAGAGCTGAAAAAGAAATAAGGGAAACAGTACCCTTCATAATAGCTGCAAATAGTATTAAATACACTGGAGTAACTATAACCAAAGAAGTAACAGACTTATTTGTCAAAAAATTTAAATCCCTGAAGAAAGAAATTGAAGAGGATATCAGAAAATGGAAAGCTCTCCCATGTTCCTGGATTGGTAGGGTCAACATAGTAAAAATGGCAATTCTACCAAAGGCAATCTACAGATTCAATGCACTGCCTATCAAAATCCCAACACAATATTTTTTGGACCTTGAAAGAACAATACTCAATTTCATTTGGAATAACAGGAAAGCCAGGATTGCCAAAACAATTTTACTCGACAAAAGAACCTCAGGAGGTATCACCATCCCTGACTTCAAGCTATACTATAGAGCTACAGTAATAAAAACAGCCTGGTACTGGCATAAAAACAGACTTGTGGACCAATGGAATAGAATTGAGGATCCAGACATTAACCCACAAAACTATGAACACCTGATTTTTGACAAAGTGGCCCAAAACATTCAATGGAAAAAAAGATAGTATATTTAACAAATGGTTAGGCCTGTGCCACCACTTCCTAAATATAACCCTAACCCTTTTTGAAAGGCACAAATATGTACCTTTTTGAATTATAATAAACTGATTATTAAATCACTTTGACTATGAAATCTTATTTTATATTTGATGATGCTTACTTTTACAGAAATGTTTAAGTTTTGTGAATTAATGTTTTAATCTAATTATGTGAATTACTGTGTAATTGGTTTCTTGTAGAACTGAGCTGATCAAGACATAAAATAATATTTTTAATATAGCAAGAAAGAATGTTTCCTAAGAATATTAAGACTATAATTTAATATGGCTTAAAACATATATTCCTAAGTTTTTGAACCTAAAATTTGACTTAAGTGATGTTAGCCAGTTTGCCTAAGTGCTCCACAGAAAGGTTGAATCATGTCTAGCCTAAATGCCAGTACTTATGTTAACTTTATTTTCTCACTGTGATACAATTAAGGAGTATGTCCTCAAATGTCTTTGTATTGAAATGCCCTTACTATTTAAAAACTTTTGGTTCTGTTCACAAGTCCTTTTTTTTCTAATGAGATTTTGAATTCCAATATGTTTGCCCTTGGATTTGATATTCAAGTTTATGAAACATTGTGACCTAGTTTTTGCCAAAAATGTAAAAATTGGGTTCATATTTTGCATATGAATATGCAATTCATAGTTGTCATCTGTTTTCTAAAAATGACCATCTTGTCCATAGGGCTTGTAGACCCATACTCAGATGAGAAAGCCTTGGGAGAATCTCTCTGTTGTCTATTCTGCTGCCATTCCCTATGTATGATGTTGCCAACAACACTGTCTTGTTATTTTACTATGGCTTTAAAATAAATCTTTAAAGTGCAAGTTGAATCCTCCAAAAAAAAAAAAAAGAAAAAAGAAAAGCTGCTATTTACATTAATTCCAAAAACCAATGTTATAATAAAATGCATATAAATAAAGGATACTCTCCAACATAAACATACCAGTATATATTAACCAAATAATAAAAAAGTTATTCTAATTGTAGTCATAATATTTTATAGCATACAATAAATATATCAGTATATGAGGAAATCTGTTATTTCTCAAAAAAAGAAAAATATACTACCCTTACTCATTGACCTAACTCAGTTACTGTAAATTTAACATTAAATAATTCAATTGAACATTAAATGACTAATAGCTAATATGTCTTAGCCAATGTGGAATCTATCCATATCAGAAGTTTTTTAATTAATATAATTTGACATACAAATATATATCAGAAGAAAATATATAGTATTATTACAATAGAAAACATAAGCATTTTATTAAATAGGTAGGTTTTTTTTATAATTTCATACATTTGTATAATACAATATGGTTACATCCTCTCTATATGTTTTCATAACTATTGCCCACCTATTTATTTTATGTATTCAATATCATATTTTTCAGATTCATGACTTTTATTTTCTTCTAAGACTTATTTTTTTTAAAGACAGTAATCTTTATGACCACTGAGTGAGAATTCTGGAATTATTCAAAGTAACCTGGTAATATGACAAGTTACTGCAAGTTTGAAGACATTACTTTCACTTTCTATAATAGACCAATGAGAAGTAGTATAGTGCTAATGAGTAAGCTGCTTTGAAGCCTTTCTACATCTAACCCTCACTATTTTTTTTCTTTTTTTAATATTTATCAAGAAAAATAATAAATTGAATTTACAATTCTGATAAGTTTACAATAGCTATAAAAAATAAAAATCATAAGCATGACTTATCAAGATTGATAATGTAAATAATTTGCTACACATAAAATTACTTTGTGTTCAGCTTTCTCTCTGGATTTTTGTTTTCCTATCCCTGTATATCCCCATTCAAGGTCCCTTCCTCCTCCCGCCAAATCAGGTAATTTTTTCTTCTCCACAACTCCCCATCCCCTCTCTGGGAAGGCTGCAAACAGTCCCATGGTCCCATTGTTCCAATAATGCTTAGTACAGTCTCCACTCCTGGCAAATCCAGTTTTGTCCCCCCTGTCTCTAGAGTGAGTCAGGTGTTCCTATAGGTGGAGTGTGATCCAAATGGTCAGTCCAATATCTTTCTGATCCCAAACTGTTTAGTGTTTGTGGTTTGCAGCTGGAGCATGCTTGGCTTTATCTTGTTAGTTTGTTTAGAGACCACTAATGAGTGAATACATCCCCTGCTTATCTTTCTGAGTTTGTGATACCTCGCTCAGGAGGATATTCTCCAAATCCATTCATTTGCCTGCAAATTTTAGGATATCATTTTTTCTTACTACTGAGTAGTATTTCATTGTGTAGATGTACCACAGTTTGTTAATTCATTCTTAAGTTGAGGGACATCTAGGTTGTTTCCAGGTTTTTGCTGGAAACAAAGAAGAGGTATTGCTGGGTCCTTGGGGAGATTGATTCTCAATTTTCTAAGAAACCATCATATTGCATTCCAAAGTGGCTGAACAAGCTTACACTCCCACCAACAATGGAGTAGTGTTCCCCTTGATCCACATCCTCTCCAACATAGGCTGTCATCTGTGCCTTTTATCTTAGCCAATCTAACAGGTGTTAGGTGGTATCTCAAAGTTGTTTTGATTTACATTTCTCTGATGGCTAAACATGATGAGAACTTTTACAGGTGCCTTTCAGCCATTAGTAATTCCTCTGCTGAGAATTCCCTTTTTAGATCTGAACCCCATTTTTTGATTGGGTTATTCAGGGTTTTGGGCTCTAGATTCTTGAGCTCTTTAAATATTTTAATGATCAGTCCTCTATTACTTGTAGGGTTGGTGAAAATCTTTTCCCATTCTGAAGGCAGTCATTTTGTCCTATTGACAGTGTCCTTGGCTTTACAGAAGCTTCCTAGCTTCAGGAGATCCCACTTATAGATTGTTGGTCTTACTGTCTGTGCCACTGTGCCATTTAGGAAATGGTCACGTGTGCCATTGAGTGTAAATATATTTCCCACTTTTTTTTCTATCAAGATCAAAGTGGCTGTGTTTATGTTGAGGTCTTTGATCCACTTGAATTTGAGTTTTGTGCAGGGTGACAGGCTCAGACCTATTTGCATTTTTCTACACACTTCCTTCCAGTTATGCCAACACCATTTGTTAAATATACTATCTTTTTTCCGTTGAATGTTTTGGGACTCTTTGTCAAAGATCAGGTGTTCATAGGTTTTTGGGTTAATGTCTGGATCCTCAATTCTATTCTATTATTTCACAAGTCTGTTTTTATTCCAGTACCAGGCTGTTTTTATTACTGTAACTCTATAGTATAGCTTGAAGTCAGGGATGGTGATACCTTCTGGGGTTCTTTTGTTGAGTAAAATTGTTTTGGCAATCCTGGCTTTCCTGTTATTCCAAATGAAATTGAGTATTGTTCTTTCAAGGTCCAAAAAATATTGTGTTGGGATTTTGATTGGCAGTGCATTGAATCTGTAGATTGCCTTTGGTAGAATTGCCATTTTTACTATGTTGATCCTACCTATCCAGGAACATGGGAGAGCTTTCCATTTTCTGATATCCTCTTCAATTTCTTTCTTCAATGATTTAAAATTTTGTCAAATAGGTCTGTTACTTCTTTGGTTATAGTTACTCCAGTGTATTTAATACTATTTGCAGCTATTATAAAGGGTAATGTTTCCCATATTTTTTTTTCAGCTCTTCTATCTTTAGTGTATACAAGGGCTACTGATTTCTATGAGTTAATCTTGTATCCTGCTACATTGCTGAAGGTGTTTATCAGCTGTAGAAGTTCCTTGGAAGAGTTTTGTGGGTCACTTTTGTGACCCACAAACATAACATCATAACATCTGCAAATAGAGATCGCGTCACTTCTTCTTTTCCAATTTGTATTCCCTTAATCTCTTTTTGTTCCCTTATTGCTTTAGCTAAATCTTCAAGAACTATATTGAATAAATAAAAGGAGAAAGTATGTCCTTGTCTAGTTCCTGATTTTAGTGGGATTGCTTTGAGTTTTTCTCCATTAAGTTTGATATTGGCTGTAGGCTTCTTGTAAATCATCTTTATTATATTTAGGCATTCTTCCTGTTTTCCTTATCTCTCCAGGGCTTTAATCAAAAAGGTGTTTTGGATTTTATCAAAGGCTTTTTCAGCATCTAAGGATATGATCATGAGGTTTTGTTCCTTTAGTTTGTTTATATGATGGATAACATTTACAGTTTTTCATATGTTAAATCAGCCCTACATTTCTGGGATAAAGCCTACTTGGTCATGGTGGATGATATCTTTTATACATTGCTGTATACGGTTTGCCTAAATTTTGTTGAGAATTTTTGCATCAATATTCATGATGGAAATTGTTCCGTAATTCTCCTTCTTTGTTGTGTCTTTGAGTGGCTTAGGTATTAGGGTGATTGTGGCCTCATAAAAGGAATTTGGCCGCATTCCTTCAGTTTCTACTGTGTGAAATAGTTTGAGGAGTAAAGGTAGTAATTCTTCTTTGATTGTTTGTTAGAATTCGGCACTTAAACCATCTCAACCAGGGCTTTTATTTGGGGAGGTTTTTAATGACAGCTTCAATTTCCTTAAGGGTTATAGGCGTTTTTAGGTAATTAATCTGATCTTCATTTAATTTTTGTAGGTGGTACCTGTCCAGAAAACTGTCCATTTCTTCAGGTTTTCCATAATTCTCTGTATTTCCTGGGGGTCTGTTGTTATGTCCCACTTTTCATTTCTGATTTTGTTGATTTGAACACTCTCTGCTTTTTGATTAGTTTGGCTAAGGGCTCATCTATCTTGTTAACTTTGTCAAAGAACCAACTCTTAGACTCATTGATTCTTTGTATTGTTCTTTTTGTTTCAATTGTACTGATTTCAGCTCTAAGTTTGACTATTTCCTGCCGTCTACTCCTTTAGGCGAGTTTGCTTCTAATAGTTCTAAGGCTTTCAGCTGAGCTGTTACGTCTCTAGTGTGTGATTTCTCTAGGTGTTTCATGTAGGCATCTAGCGCTATGAATTTTCTTCCTAAGACTGCTTTCATTGTGTCCCACAAGTTTGGATACATTGTGGATTCATTTTCATTAAATTCTAGGAAGACTTTGATTTCTTAATTTTTTCCTTGACCCAGAGATGGGTCAGCTGAGTGATGTTTAGTTTCCATGAGTTGGTAGCCTTTCTTTGGGTTTTGATGATGTTGAACTCTAACTTTAGGCCCTGGTCATCTGATAGGTTACCAGGGATTATTTTCCTTTTTTTGTATCTGTTGATATTTTCTTTATGACCAATTATGTGGTCAATTTTGGAGAAAGTTCCATGAGTAGCTGAGAAATATGTATATTCCTTTGCGTTTGGGTGGAAGGTTCTGTAGATATCTGTTAAATCCATTTGCTTCATAACCTCTTTTAGACTTCTTATTTCTCTGTTGAATCTCTGTCTGGTTGATCTATCCAGGGTTGAAAGTGGGGTATTGAATTCTCCCACTATTAGGGTATATGAATTGATGTGAGATTCAAGTTTTATCAGTGTTTCTTTTACATAAGTAGGTGCCCCTATATTAGTGGCATAAATATTCAAGATTGAAATCACCTCTTCACCAATTTTTCCTGTGATGAATAAGTAGTGACCATCTTGGTCTCTTGTAATTGCTTTTAGCTTAAAGTCTACTTTGTTAGATATTAGGATTGCAACCCTTGCTTGTTTCTTATGAACATTTGACTGAAAAATCTTTTCCCAACCCTTTATTCTAAGCCTTTATCTGTCCTTGTGGTTGAGGTGTGTTTCTTGTAGGCAACAGAAAGATGGCTTCTGTTGTTGTAGCCATCTTGTTAGTGTGTGGCATTTTATAGGAGAGTTGAGTCCATTGATATTAAGGGAAATTAGTGACCATTGATTGATATTTCCTACCATTTTTGGTGGTAACTTGTTTGTATTTCCTTTCTCTGGATTATTTTTCTGTGGAATTATTGATTGTGATTTCGTGGCTTATCTGGAGTTCTTAGGTTGGAGTTTTCCCTCTAATATGATCTGTAGTTCTGGATTGGTAGATAGATATTCTTTCAGTCTGACTTTGTCATGAAATATCTTGTTTACTAGAACTATGGTGATTGATAATTTTGAGGGGTATAGTATTCTAGTTTGTCAGCCATGCTCTTTTAGCATCTGTATAACTTCTGACCAAGCCCTTCTAGCTTTCATCATTTCCATTGAATAGTCAGGCGTTATTCTGATGGGTCTGCCTTTATATGTGAGTTGGCCCTTTTCTTTTGCAACTCTTAAAATTTTTCTTTGTTCTGCATATTTTGTGTATTGATTATAATGTGGCGCTCTGACTTTTTTGGGGGGTCATATCTATTTGGTGTTCTGTGAGCTTCTTGTATCTTTATAGGCATTTCCTTCTTCAGGTTAGGGAAGTTTTCTTCTATGATTTTATTGAAAACATTATCTGTGCCTTTGAGCTGGTATTCTTCTCCTTCTTCTATTCCTATTATTCTCATATTAGGTCTTTTCATGGTGTCCCAAATTTCTTAAATATTTTGAGTTATGGCTTTTTTTAGTTTTACCATTTTCTTTTACTGATATATCTATTTGAACTACTGAATCTTCCACTTCAGAGATTCTATCTTCCATCTCTTGAACTCTGTTTGTTATGCTTGTATCTGTGGTTCCAGCTTTTTTCTTCAGATTTTCTATTTCCATCTTTGTCTCATTTTCTGCCTTTTTTATTGCTTCTATTTCAGCTTTTTGTTCCTGGTATGTTTCTTTCATAGATTTGTTCATCTCTTCCAATTCTTTTTTTTAATTTTCTTCTATTTCTTTAAGGCTATTTTTCATGTATTCTTTGAGAGCTTCAATGATCATCAAAAAGGAATTTTTGATGATGCTTCCTTCTCATTCCTCTTCATTGCTCAATTCAGGTCTTGTATTTGTAGGATCTCCACTTTCTTCTGGAGTCACCTTGTTGTTCTTTATATTATTATGAAAATTTTTGCACTGGCATCTGACCATAACTTTAGTGGTTCATGATTAGGTGGCTCCTGGTCAGTTGTGGCACTCGGACTTGTGTGCCTCCTGTGACCTCTGAGGAAAAGGTCTGCTCAATCACTACTTCTGCACTGTGCAGGGGACTGAATTTCCAGTCTTCAATCTTTCTCTGTTTTACCAATTGGAGGTGGGGTGGCAGCTGTGCAAACTCCCTCAGCAGAAGCTGGTGGGGGGGGCGTGACAGGCAGAGTTTATCTCTGTCTGCTCCAGATCTGCAGACTGCACCTGGTCCCGAAACTGGAACCCACAGGAGCTCAAGTCTCCTCTCCCTGGCAGGGATACAGGCGCTGGGGCCTGCTGACTCCTCCTCACCTCTGGGCAGGGTCTGAATCTGTCCTACAGGGTCCCCAGTCCTTATCTGATAGCTCAGTTGGAGGTGGGTAGCTGTCTGAATTCCCTCAGCAGCAGCTTGAGAGACCATGACAGACAGAGTTTATCTCTGCCTGCTCCATAGAGCTCTGGGACAGGCTCTGCAGACAGCACCCCCTATTCCTCACTCTTGAGAGGCACATCACTATATGGACTCAGGTTATAAATTCATAGTTAGTGAAATTTAGATATTGCAATGTCTATACTTTGCCAAAAAGCTATCGTTTTACAACCATTCTGTCTTTAGATTTCTTCAATTTTTTCAATATTTTCAACTATAGAATTTTGTGAAACTTAGGAAAGACAGTATAATTTTTTGTTTAAGATTTAAATTGTTAGCATTCATTTATACTTAGTACTTTATACACCCATGACTTATACTTTCACTAGAATTGGAAATAAAAACTTTTATTAAGGGAGAATATATATTCAAAGGCAATGTACTTATAAGATTCTTAACATTGAGCCAATTTACATCAATAAAGGAACTAAGTTCCCTTGAAGACTGCCATGGGGTACATTTATAACACAGGTGGGGAATATGTCAGAAATAATCACTAATGTGGGATACCTTTCTTTATGCTGTGAATATGCTTTATTATCATTTGGAAATAATGAATCTATTTCATTCTATGGCAAGGCAACTTAAAGACAAGCAGGAAATCAAAGAAGAAAAAAAAGATGGAGAAGAGTCAGAGAGAGATGTTGCAGACTGTCATTGAGAAAGCAAGATGTAATGGTACTCAGGTAAAGCGATAGATCCACATGGAAATAAATAGAAAGATTAAAAATAGGGTAAGTTGTGAGAGCTAATTGGTAATAAGCCTGAGCCATGGGACAAACAGCTTATAATTAATATGTCTTGTTTAATTATTTGGGACTCCATGGCTGCTGGACTTCAGGTCTGTACCTCAGGGCTAGGCCAGGCAAGGCAATTAAGGAATACAAATGGCATCCAACATGGGACTATACAAAAGCTTTTAAAAAGACTCTAAGTGTACAGAAACACAGCTACAGTTGGCCTCCTAGTCTCATATTCTCAACGTAGTTTCACCACAGTGACTTGTCTCCCAGCAGCTACCTGTGAGATGTAGCCACCTGTCATGAGCTAAACTGCATCACCAATTTTGCAATCTTTCTCATGGGCTATGGTACAAAAAAATTTTCTCCAAGTCACTTTTTGTGAGTTTAGGAACACAGCTATGGATGTTAAAACATAGCTCCATACTAAAAAATATTGATTCTCAGAATTGGGAAGGTAACCATGACTCATTGCAATTTTACCAAGTTGAACAGCTAATCAGGGCAGAGTCAAAATTAGGAGCACTTCAGTCTTAACTATACAGTTTATTAACTTAAAAACTTTCCTGATTAAAAATTGATAAAACATATGCAATAAAATTGATTCGTATGGAGAAAACCTCTAAATGGGTTACAGTGTGCATTAAAAAATATGTAGGCTTGAGATAGAAAAGAAAAAACAAAAGTCCTTTTGTTTTTTCTCCATATCCATATGGATATTCTCCATATCCATCCATTTGCCTGCAAGTTTTAGAATATCATTTTTTTTTTTTACTACTGAATAGTACTCCATTGTGTAGATATACCACAGGTTGTTATTCCATTCCACAGTTGAGGGGCTTCGAGATTGTTCCAGGTTCTTGCTATTATGAAAAAATGCTGCTATGAACAAAGTTGAGCTAATGCTTTTGGGGTGCAAATGTGAGTCTTTAGGATATATGTAAAAAGTGGTATTGCTGGATCTTTAGAGATTGATTTAGAGTTTTCTGAGAATCCTCCATACTGCATTCCAAAGTGGTTGAACAAGTTTATGCTTCCACCAACAATGGAGGACTCTTCCCCTCACTCAGCACCCTCTTCACCATAGGCTGTCACCTGTGTTTTTAATCTTAACCATCCTGAAAGTTCTAAGGTAGTATCTCAATGTTGCTTTGATTTGCATTTCTCTGATGGCTAAATAAGTTGAGCACTTTTACAAGTGTCTTTCAGCCATTTTTAATTCTTCTGCTTAGATTCCCCTTTTTAGTTCTGAATTCCATTTTTTAATTGGATTATAAAGGGTTTTGTGCTCTAGTTTCTTGAGTTCTCTATATATTATAGAGATTAATACTCTGTCACTTGTAGGGTTAGTAAAAATCTTTTCCTGTTGTCTAGGCTGTCATTTTGTCTTATTCAGTGTGTCCTTGGCTTTACAGAAGCATCTCAGATTCAGGAGGTCCCACATATTGATTGTAGTTCTTAGTGTCTGCACTATTGATGATTTATTTAGGAAGTGGTCACCAGTGCAAATGCATTGAAAGGAATTTTCCACTTTCTTTTCTATCTATTTCAGTGTAGCTGGGTTTATGTTGAGGTCTTTGATCTACTTGAATTTAAGTTTTGTAGAAGGTGATAGGTTTGGATCTATTTTCATTTTTCTACATACTACCATGCACTTTTGCCAACATCATTTGTTGAAGATACTATCTTTCTTCCATTGAATATTTTTAACCTCTTTGTCAAAAATAAAGTGTTCATAGGTGTGTGGGTTAAGGTCTGGGTCTTAAATTTCATTTTATTGATTCACAAGTCTGTTTTTATGCCAATACCAAGCTGTTCTTTACTAATATAGCTCTGTAGTATAGTTTGAAGTCAGGGATAGTGATGCCTCCTGGGGTTCTTTTTTTGAGCAAAATTGTTTTGGCAATCCTGGCTTTCCTGTTTTTCCAGAAAAAATGTGAACATGGTCCTTTCAAGGTCTGTAAAAAATTGTTTTGGGATTTTGATAGGAATTGCATTGAATCTGTAGTTTACTTTTGGTAGAATTGCCATTTTTACTATGTTGATCCTACCTATCCAGGAACATTGAAGAGCTTTCCATTTTCTGATATCCTCTTCAATTTCTTTCTTCAGAGTTATAAAATTTTCATCAAACTGATCTGATATTTCTTTGGTTATAGTTACTCCAAGGTATTTAATGCTATTTGTGCTATTAAAATAGATAATGTTTCTCTTATTTCTTTTTCAGCCCTTTTATCTTTAGTATATAAGAGGCCTCTGATTTCTTTAGTTAATCTTTTATCCTTTACATTACTGAAGGTACTTATTAGTTGTAGAAGTTTTCTGGTAGGATTTTGTGTCATGTATACAATCATGTCATCTGCAAATAGAGATATTTTGACCTCTGTCTTTTTAATTTGTATCCTCTTAACATCCTTTTGTTCTCTTATTGCTTGAGCAAAAACTTCAAGAACTATATTGAGTAGATAAGGGGAAAGAGGACAAACATGTCTAGTTCTTGATTTTAGTGGAATTGCTTTGAGTTATTATCCATTTATTTTGATGTTGGCCTTTAGCTTTTTGTAAATTGCCTTTATTATATTTAGGTATTTTTCCTGTATTCCTGATCTCTCCAGGACCTTTAATATAAAAGTGTGTTTGGTTTTGTCAGAGGCTTTTTTGCGTCTAAGGAAATGATCGTATAGTTTTTTCTCCTTGTGTTTGTTTATATGATGGAGGAAATTTACAGTTTTTTGAATTTTGAACCATCCATGAATTTCTGGAATGAAGCCTACTTGTTAATGGTGAATGGCTTTTTTTATATGTTGTTGGATTCAGTTTGCCAGAATTTGTTGAGAATTTTGCATCAATGTTCATGAGGGAAATTGCTCTGTAATTCTCTTCTTTGTTGAGTATTTGAGTGGCTTCGCATCAGGGTTATTGGGGCCCTAAAAAAAGAGTTTGGCAATATTTCTTTGGTTTATACTGTATAGAACTATTTGAGGAGTATTAGTATTAGTTTACCTGTGAATGTCTTGTAGAATTCTGCACTGAACTCTCTGGGCATGATCTTTTTTATTTGAGAGACTTTTAATGACAGCTGCAATTTCCTTTGGTGTTATGAGTCAAGTTAGGTCTTCAATCTGATCTTGACTTAATATTGGTAAAGGATACCTGTCCAGAAAGCTGTGCTTTTCTTCTAGGTTCTCCATATATATGGAGTCTACATTTTCAAATGTATGACCTGAAAATTGTCTGGATTTCCTGGGGGTCTGCTGCTGTGTCCCACGTTTAATTTCTGATTTTGTTGATTTGAATATTCTCTCTCTGCTTTTTGGTTAGTTTGGATAAGGTTTTATTTATCTTGTTAGCTCTCGCAAATAACCAACTCTTTGATTCATTGATTATCTGTATTGTCCTTTTTGTTACAATTATGTTGATTTCAGCTCTAAGTTTGATTATTTCCTGCCTTCTATTCCATCTAGGTGAGTTTGCTTCTAATTGTTGTAGCATCATCTGCTGTGCTGATAGTTTTCTTGTGTGTGATTTCTCTAGACTTTTCTTGTAGACATCTAGTGCCCTAAATTTTCCCTTACATCTGCTTTCATTGTATCTCGTAAGTTTGGGTATGTCATGGATTCATTTTTGTTAAATTATAGAAAGTCTTTGATTTCTTTTGTAATTTCTTCCTTGACCCAGAGGTGGTTCACTTGAGTGATATTCAGTTTCCATGAGTTGGAAGGCCTTTTGTGATTCTTATTGTTGTTGAACTTTAACTTTAGACAATGGTAATCTTAAATGGTAGAAGGGATTATACTCATCTTTTTGGTAACTCTTGATATTTGCTTTATAACCTAGTATGTGGTCAATTTTAGAGAAAATTCCATGTTGAGAAATTTGTATATTCCCTTTTGTTTATGTGGAGAATTCAGTATATATCTACTAAATCCATTTGGATCATAACTTCTGCTAGGTCCCTTATTTCTCATTTGTGCTTCTGTCTGTTTGACCTATTCAAGGGTGAATGTGGTGTTTTGAAGTCTCCCACTATTAGTGTGTCAAGTTTGATATGCAGTTTAAGCTTTAGAAATGTTTCTTTTTCAGATGTAGGAGCCCTTGTGTTGGGAGTAGAGTTATTCAGGTTTGAGATTTTGTCTTGCTGCATTTTTCCTGAGATAAGAAGTAGTGACCTTCCTGATCTCTTTTTTTATTTTATTTTTAAGTCTATTTTGATAGATATTAGACTGGTTTCACCAGCTTGTTTCTTAGGGCCATTTGATTAGAAAGTCTTTCCTCAAACCTTTATATTGAGCCTGTGTCTGTCTTTAAAGTTGAGTTCCTATGCTTTTTGTATGCAGCAGAAAGATGGTTTCTGTTTTTGTATCTATCATGTTAGGGTGTGTCTTTTTCTATAAAAAAGTGAATTGAGTCCACTGATGTTAAGGAATAACCAATGATCAATACTTTCCATCATTTTTGGTATTAGGTTGTATTTTCTTTTTTTAGGGTGGGGTATTAGTTTGTATTTTCTTTTTTGTATTTTCTTTCTTCTATGGGCTTATCAATTGGATGTGGTTACATGGGTGTTTCTGGTTTCCTTACATTGGAGTTTTCCCTCTAAGGCTTTTTGTAGGGCAGGATTTGTGGTTAGGTATTATTTAAATCTGGTTATTTTTTGAAATGTCTTGTTTACTCCATCTATGTTGATATTTTTGCTGGTTAAAGTAGTCTAGGTTGACATTCATGCACTTTTAGTGTCTGTATGTCTAACCAGGACCTTCTTGCTTTCATTGTATCCATTGAATAGTCAGGTGTCATTCTGGTGGATGTTCCTTTATTGGTGATTTGATCCTTTTTCTTTGTAGCTCTGAGTATTTTTTTATTTGATCTGTAGATTTAGAGGCTTGATTATTATATGGTGAGCAGACTTTTTGTGGGTCTAGTCTATTCAGTGTTCTGTAGGCTTCCTGTATTTATATAGTCATTTCCTTCTTTAGGTTGGATATTGTGGGTCTAGTCTATTCAGTGTTCTGTAGGCTTCCTGTATTTATATAGTCATTTCCTTCTTTAGGTTGGATAAGTTTGCTTCTATGATTTTGTTGAATATATTTTCTATGCATTTGAGCTGGTATTCTTCTTTTTCTTCAATTCCAATTATTCTCAGGTTTGGTCTTTTCGTGGTGTCCCTAATTTCCTGGACATTTTGTTTTATGGCTTTTTTGCTTTAGTGTTTTCTTTAACTGATATATCTATTACGAGTATTGTGGAGCACTGCCTGCCCAGAACACAGATGAGAAATTAGCAGCTGGAGAACCGCTGGGTCCATTGGTCTTCCACAAGCACAGCAGAGATTGGAGACTTGGCTTTGGTGGGGAGCACAGTCTACACAGACCATGACTGGAGTAATAGCAGCAATGAATCAGAGGAGTTCCGAAAAGCAGAGCTGAATGGTCAGAGGTCAGAAGGTGACTTCTGCCATCTAAACCTGTGCCCTGAATGGCCATTCTGCTGCAACGTGGAGCACTTTCTGTGCAGAACACAGGGGAGAAATTAGCAGCAGGGGACCAGTTGAGTCCCTTGGTCCTAGGCACAGTCCTCAAAGGTATGAAACTCAGCTTTGGCTGGGAACACAGTCTGCACAGACCATTACTAGCTTATTGGCAGCAAGGAAGCAGAAGAGTTCTTAAAAGCATAGCTCAGAGGTGAGAAGGTGACTTCTGCAACCTGAACCAGGGCCCTGAGCCTGCTTCTTGGCTTTGCTATAGAGCATAGCCTGCCCAGCACACAGCTGGTGTAATTGAAGCAGGACAACAGCCAAGTCCTTGGGCACACAGCTGAGAGGTGAGAGGTCAAGAGGTGATGACTGGCATCATAACACTGAGCCCTCACAAGAACAGAGTGATTAAGAGCCCTCTGACCAACAACTCATTAAGAGCTGACCAAGAATTAACCAAAGAGAATTGAGGAAACAATGGGCAGGCAGCAGTATAAGAATACATACAAAATACAAAGGTCAACAAGACACTACCAGAAGAAGCAAGTAGCTCTATAGCTTCAAGACCTGAACATAACAACCAAGATGGAACAGAAGGAAACGACCTTAAAAACAGCTTTATTAAACTAATAGAAGCTTTAAAAGAGGATGTAAAAAACTCCCTTAAAAAAATAGAAGAAAGTACAGACAGAAAGTTAGAAGAGATTAACAAAACCCTGAAAGAAAATAAAGAAAACCAAAAAAAAAAGGTGAAAGAAATTTACCAAGAATTAAAAACTGAAATAGAAGCAATAAAGAAGGCACTAACTGAGACAAAACTAGAAATAGATAACCTGGAAAAATGACCTGGAGTCACTAATTCCAGCATAACCAACAGAATTCAAGAGATGGAAGAAAGAATCTCTGGGATGGAAGACTCAATAATGGTAATAGAACTTTGAATTTTCTAGACAATGAGACATGTCTTTTCCGCTGTACAAATCTACTTAGAAAGAATAATGAGCTTCAAATGATCTCCATATGGAGTTTGCTTTCTTTGAATCAAAAGTGAACTACTGGCTAATAATTTTCTGTTGCCTCAACTGCTTGACAGTATGCTATATAAACTGGTCATGTAAGACCCAAAAGAGAATGACCACAGAATTTTGAAGATCTAGCTTTTTTAGGCCTTCAAGTTTCTGTTTTATACAAAAATTCCCAGATATTCTATAATACACAAAAGTAGCAAGAAATCTTGGCAAAATTGGCAGAACAGTTTTTCAAATTTCCTGCATCAGTGCCAAGCTGTTTTTATTACCGTAGCTATATGTAGCTTGAAGTCAGGGCTTGTGATAACTCCTGAAGTTCTATTATTAAGCAAGAATATTTTGGCAGTTCTAGATTTTTTTGTTTTTCCATATAAAGTTGAGTACTATTCTTTCAAGTTTTGTGAAGAAGTGTGTTGGGATTTTAAAGGGGATTTTATGAAATCTGTAAATTTTTGTAAGATTGCCATTTTTACTATGTTGATCCTACTTTTCCAAGAACATGGGAGATATTTCTATTTTTGGATATCCTCTTTAATTTTTTTTATTCAATGACTTAAAGTTTTTTGCATACAAGACTTTAAATACTTTGGTTAGAGTTCTCCCAAGTTATCTGATGTTATTTCCAGCTATTGTAAAAGGTAATATTTCCCTGAATAATTTTTCATCTCTATTATCATTTGTGTATAGGAAGACTATTAAATTTTTTAGGTGATCTTATATCCTGTTACCTTGCTTTTTTATCAGTTGTTAATCAGTTGTAGGAGATCCTGATAGAATTTGTAAGTTACTTATGCATACTATAATATCATCTGTAAATAATGACAGTTTGGTTCGTTTTGAATTTATATGCCTTTTATCTCCTTTTGTTATCTTATTGCCTTAGGTAAAACTTCAAGATCTATATTGACTAAATATGAAGAAAGTAGACAAAATGAGAGCCTACAGAATAGGAAAATATTTTCACCAACCCTATATCTGTTGAACATCTCTAAAATATATAGAGAACTCAAGAAACTAGAGGCCAAAACTCAAATAACCCAATTTTAAAAAGGATTCAGAGCTAAATAGGGAATTCTCAACAGAATTTGAAATGGCTGAAAGACAAAGAATTGTTCAACATTTTTTTGCCATCAGAAAAATACAAATAAAAACAACTCTGAGATACCATCTTACACCAGTTAGAATGGCTAAGGTTAAAAACACAGTTGACAGATTATGCTGGAGAGGATGTGGAGCAATGACAACACTCCTCCATTGCTAGTGGGAATGTAAACTTGTATAGGCACTGTGGAAATCAGTATGAGATTTCCTCAAAAACCTGGGAGTCAATTTACTCAGTGATCAAGCACTATTAGACACATACTCAAAGAGTGAACTTTCTTATACCAAGGGCATCAGCTCAATTATGTTCATTATCTGTAATATTCAGAACCTAAAAACAATCTAGATGCCCCTCACCTGAAGAATGAATTAAAAATATTGTGATATATTTACACAATAAAATACTACTTAGAAGTAAAAAAAAAAATGATATCCTAAAATTTATAGGCAAATGGATGGATCTAGAGAGTATCATCTTGAGTGAGGTAACACAGGCCCAGCAAGATAAACACGGTATGTACTCACTCATAAGTGTATTTTACACAACACACGAAGTATAATCATGCTGCAGTCCTCAAACCCCAAGCAGCTCGGTAATAGAGGAACTTAAGAGAGACATCTATGTATGCCCCTAGGAAGGGAAAATAATGTGGTAACATATTTTACATTAAATAATGGATACTGAGCTACTTTTACAGTGAAAAGCATGGTGAAAGAAGGAGGCTAAAATAATAGAACAAAGAGCAGACCTAGAGGCATAGAAATTTCTCAAGAACAACTTCTTGGGGATGGAGAGTATGCTGATGTAAAAGAAGCAAACACTATACAATGTGTACACCCTGGATTTATGCCACATGGCAGCATTAAATCCATGGAATGTGATTGAAGAAGTAGAAAAAAATATGAATCCTTCAAAAAAGTAATTTGAAGCCCAAAAGAAACTTTTACAGAGTTTTTGCAGAGTTTAACTGCAGCAGTAAACAGAATGGTACCAGATTCATAACAATTCTAACTCACAATGTAAAAGAATAATTAGACTGTTAAAAGTAAGGTCAGTACTCTTGGCGAATTCAATTTATGATATAATTAATTTTAGAATCTTATAACTGTGATGATAAACTGAGTGGAAGAGGTCATTTCTAGAGGTGTAAGAAAAAAATTCAAAATGTTAAATATTACATTTGTGAAAGGCAAGATCACAAAAAAAGAGATTGTAAACAACGCATTCCCAGAAACAATGCCATTGTTAAGAATAATCTCAAGAGAATGTCCTTCCCTTCTGAAGTATGTAGAAGGTGTGGAAAAGGAAGATATTGGATAATAGATACAGGTCAAGAAGGACAGAAAAGGTAACTTTCTGCCTTTGAGAAACACCATAAGGGAGCTTTCAGAAGCCCCTATGTCAAAATCAATCCAATCCTACTCTGCCATCATAGAGGAAACACCTTCCCAGAACAATTAAAGCAACTAAAACCTATTTGTAAAAAAAACATACTGCTCTGAACAATAGACAATCTATAGAAATGAAAACAAAACCTAAGAGACATTATAAAACAGATATTTTGCTAAGCTTCTATAAACGAACAAAAGCCAATGTTAAAAATATAAGTAAATAATGTTATTATTGAAGGATTAATGAAAACAGGGGTGGATGTAACAATAATTTCACAAGTCTTGCTATTCAAATTAACCCCTTCAGAATGTAAATGTTTAGGTTGGGGGAACTGGAATACAATCACAGGTAAAACAGAGAACAAAATGGCTTAAATGTATGAGACAAGAAGGAAAGAGAAAAATTAAAGCCACATGTGGCTAACAGTGCTATAAATTTATTGAAATGAGACTTACTACAACAATGAAATATTCAGATTAACATTCCTCCAAACACAGAAATAAACCATAAACAAACACATGTTTTCAGGAAAAATATTAGAGGATATTATGAGAAACAGTAACAAGCCATTCAGGTTGTATAGAAACAAGGCACAAGAGCTTCTGATATTTCAAAGACACCCACACAGCAATGTCTTTAAAATGGCTAACAGATGAGTCTATTTGGGTTTAGTTAATGACCTTTATCAAAAGAGATATTGCAGGCCTTAGGACAGATGGTATAGGAGCAGTTAAATGCTCAGCATACAGAAGAATAAACCAGTCCTTTGAATTCTCTTATATTAGTTATTTAAAAGAAATCTAGAAAATGGAGACTGGTAACAGATCTAAGAGTGATGAACAAGGTGATCCAGCCAATGGGCTCTCTACAGTCAGAAATTCTTTGCCTTCTCTGTTACCTAAGGAATGTCCTATTATAGTTATTGATTTAAAAGGCTGTTTCATTACAGTACCTCTACAAGAACAAGACAAAGAAAATTTTGACTTTACAGTGCCCACTTATAATAATTATTTTCTGTAAAGTAATGTCAATGAAGAGTCCTCATTGAGGAAAAGCTGCGTAGCCCCATTCTGGGCCAATATTTTGGACAAAAGCCATTAGAACTGATCCATAGCAAATTTCTATATTCTATCATTTATCATGTACAACATCTTGCTGGCTGACACAAATATAGATATCTTTTTTATGTTCAAACATACATACATGTATACAAATACAAATTAAAAAAAAAAAACTTTTAAAAGGATGCCAATCAAGTTCATGTAGATTTGGAGCACCTCTTGGGTAAAGGCATTCAGGTAAAGCCTTGGGGCATGTATATGATTTTACTATGTGGACATCAGAAATGCTTGACACCCAAAAGAAATAGACAAAATAAAGCCTCACAACCTACTGAGAAATATACCAGCACACACTGAGGTACGGCCTCATCTGGATGGTGCTGGGTACCATGCCCTGCTTAGGGGTTAAGTGGGAATTAGTTTGCTAGTTTTAAGATGATTCAACACTAAGGTGCTTACTGATGTATTAAAGGCAGCAGGGGGCCCACTGAAGGTTCTATGTCCAGCCATAATCATCCAAACTGTGATTTTCTTTTTTTTAAATTATGAATAAAGAAGTCACATTTTCTAACCTTGTATATCCTTATTCAAGGTCCCTTCCCCCTCCCAACACATCAGGTCTTTCTCTCCTCTCCACATCTTACTATCCCCCCCATTGGCAGGTGGTCCCAAGGTCTCACTGTCCCAATGTTGCTTAGTTCAGCCTCCACTCCTGGCAAATCCAATTTTCTGGCCCCCAGAATCAAGACTGAGTCAGGCGTTCCTCTAGGGGGAGTGAAATATAAGGAGTCAATACAAGTTGTTTCTGTTTCCAAGCTGTTCAGTGGTTGTGATTTGTAGCTTGGGCATGCTTTGCTTTTTTTGTTTGTTTGTTTGTTTTTTGTTTAGAGCCCACTAATGAGTGAGTACAACCCCTGCTTATATTTCTGGGTTTGTGATACCTTGCTCAGGAAGATATTCTCCAAATCCATCCATTTGCCTGCAAATTTTAGGATATCATTTTTTTTCTTACTGCTGAGTATTAACCTAAATAATGAATGGAATCATTTCTTTGAAATTTTTCAGGGGAAATTTGTAGTCACCATGCAGGCATCTTTTCTTATTTCTTTAAACACACCTTTTAACAAAACTCTTCCAAGGAACTTTTACAGCTGATAAACACCTTCAGCAATGTAGCAGGATACAAGAATAACTCAAAGAAATCAATAGCCCTTCTATACACTAAAGACAGAGGGCTGAAAAATAAATGAGGAAAACATCACCCTTTATGATAGCTGCAAATAGTATTAAATACCTTGAAGTAACTATAACCAAAGAAGTAACAGATCTATATATACAAATTATATATATATTATATATGTATATGTATTTCTTTGAATATTTGGGACTAAGTGGCTTCAGGACTATGTGTATGGAACTCAGGGCTAGGCTGATCCCAAAAACTTTTGAATACAAATCACAATGTCAAGGGTGACCTTTATGTCACCTTCCATGACTGCACACATCTCTCCATGCAAGTTGGTATTGTAGTTCCCAGAGTTCACAGCTGCTTATGACCATTAATGCCTTTTTTACCAAGGCTGGTTGCATAGCACATGCCAGCACTTTCAAAGCTTTGTGGGCCTTTCAGTTTAGTTCCAAATTTGATTCTTTTCAGCATATTAACCCTGAGGAACTAAATGGACCCCACATAATCCTATCCCTTCCTATTTCCTTTAGTTGTACCACATAAAGATTATATTTCAATTACTACTCAAATTAGCCAAAAGATCGTAAGAATATTTATAAAAAAAAAATAGGTTTATCGTTGAAGCATAATAGGAAATTACGAAAATCTTGTAATAATTATTTTATTTTTAATTGTACCATCTGATAATAAAGTTAAGATATTCAAAAAGTCAGATTCAATTCATGAGGAAAACATAAATAAAGATGAGCATACTTTTAGTAACTTGAGGAAATATGAGTTTAAATCAAAATAAGCCTCACAACCAATAAAGATATTTTTAGAGTTATTTTGACTTAAGAAATTTATTTGGGCTTACAGAATATATTTAGACTAGAGAAGGGTAAACTAAAATGACACAAATAATTAATATTTTGCAAATATAATGCTCAAGTGTTAACTTTCCTAATTTTAATAAAAGCCAAACAAATAAACAGAATATCAAAATTAGAATAGTAAAACAATTTAATAGTCAAAGCTGAAAGAAGACAAAAAGAAAAATATGCCTATTTAGGCAAAAAAATACTTTAAGAATAAAATAAGATTGAAATAAATAATGACACAAATTTAGAAGTTATACAACAATTTTAGCTAGTGAATTCAAGTTTAGTTCAAAATTTAATTAAAGATATATGTGTTACTTAGTTTTATCTATTGCTGCAAAGAGCCATCATGACTACAGCAACTCTTATTTAAAAATGCATTTAATTGGGGTGTCTCTCTGATAGATTCAGATGTTCAGTCCATTATCATTATGTCAGAAAGCATGGTGACTGAGTGTATGGCAGGGTGTTGGGAAACATGGTGCTATACCTGAGAGTGCTTACATCTTGCAATCAACAAGTGGTTGACTAGGAGTCACACTGAGGAAAATGTGGACAACAGAGCAGATCTGACCCTGGGTATAGATAGGTGTATGTGGGATGACCCTGAGGGCTGGAAAATAGAACTTGCTCTTTTCCTCACAGGGTGAACTACTATGCAGCACAAGGCTGCAGAGCTCTTGCTAGTAGTGACTGCAGAAAAGAGCTGGCAGGATTACCAACCCTACAAGTACCTGGGCCAAGAACGAGGGCTATGAAGAGATCCACTTCAATATTTACCACATCTGTGAGCATCTCTAACATGTGAATGGGTCGGTCTGCAGATCCAAAGCTGTAGAATATTAACAACACAGAAAAATAACAGGCTATCCAGGAGGCATCCCAGTAAGGTATCACCAATGATGGTGTAGCAGAAACCAGAGGCCTAGAACCAGACCAATGACTTTTTGCAATGGACACTTTCAAGTAAAAAATATATGGACTGAGGTGTTTAATATGTGGCTCACAGTGTCCCACTGCAGCTTCCACAACAATTTTTTTCTGTTTAATCATTTTATCTCTCTTAAATTTTATT
The DNA here is from genome assembly GCA_004025045.1 of Sigmodon hispidus. Taxonomy (NCBI): domain Eukaryota; kingdom Metazoa; phylum Chordata; class Mammalia; order Rodentia; family Cricetidae; genus Sigmodon; species Sigmodon hispidus. Next base: position 147,662 of record PVIH01003060.1, on the reverse strand, counting down.
TTATTATGGGAAAAAGTTTGCAAAACCAGGAACTAGGAGGCAAAGTGTGGACACAAAGCAATGGGGAAATGAATGAAATAAAGATACATGAGGTTAAAAGACACAAAAAATAAATAAATTAATACTACTTTCAATTTGAGAAAATGTTTGGATAAATTCTGGATTAAAAAATCCTTATATTTAATTAATGAACATGTATTGTTGAATTTCTTCATGAGATTAATTCATAATAAACATGATGGTTTGCTTTCTCTGAAAAAAAATTGTCTAATATATAAAGCAACTAATACAAATGCTACTTACCAATGACTATAAAAATATGAAATATTATATATTATACTCCCTATGAAAAACTTAGGGAATTCATAATTTTTAAGTATCCAAAAGAAGACATAAAAACACTTAGCTTCTTAAAAATTAGTCCTTATGAATCAAAAACAACTAAAATATTTTCAAAAAACTCTTAGTATTTTATAAGAATGAGCATTTCTAAAATAGACCTCATAAAATCATTTGTCAGAGCTGGCCTTGATTACCATAATGTTTTGAATGAGAATTTAAAATATAAAAATGTATAAATAATTATATATTTTAAGAAGTACAAGTAATATGAGTAATCTGGCCATTTTTCCAGTAACAACAGAATAAATAAAAGTTAATCTCCCAAGTTATCTTAATTCAATACTACTAATTCCCCAATCTGCCTACCCTTCAATAATTTTGATGGACAACCAGAACTTCAGATTTAGAATTAGATAATGCTGAATAACCATGATGCTCAGTGAAGCCAAAATTCTGCTTTTTAAGTAGCTGCTATGATTTAAAACATAAATTTTAGAGTTTTATATTATTCTTTACCCTCCATAGTACTCAGAAAATCACTTCAATTGAACTGCTTGGTTTTTTTTGAAGAAAAACAAAATTATTTACTTAATATTTTTTCAGCTTTTACGAAGCATTTTTACACTAAAGTCTCATCCTAATACTTTAGTTCTTTTTGTTTATTATAACCACCATTATGTGTTCATTTGTGGAAGCAGACTATGCTCAACTTTTTATTGTCCATATTTGGACACTTTTCTTTGTGTAATAACAAAAATGGGTTGTGAATATTTTGAAAAAAATAGTACAGAATTTTGTTGCATGACTGTTATACCAGAACCTCACAAACAAAAGTGAGAGGATCATCAGCTGAAAACTGTTTTGGGTTGCATGAAGAGCTGATCATCACTCTAGTCTTTAGAGCATGGTCTATCTTTAAAAAAAAAAATAAAAGACATAGAGTAATAGTCAATAAACAAAAAACAAACAAAAACAAAACAAAAAAAACCAAAATTCTGGGGGAAAAAAAAAGATATATTGAAGTTAGTTTTGGATTTCTGAGTTGGTACCTGTATGTACTAGCAGTTAGTTCCGCCAGTAAAAGCAAGCACACACTAACAATGCCAAGTGTGGTGTTTATTTAAGAGAAAAGTCCCAGGCGGGTAAAGAGACAGAGGAGCAAGAAAGAAGTCAGGGGACAGAGAAGAAAAAAGGACCGAGCACGTGCTTGCAGCCACTTTTAAGGTAAGGGGTGAGCACGGGTATGCATCATGGGTCCAGGGAGGTGCTTCCGGGTCCAGACAGGTGCTTCTGAGTCCAGCCATGGTCCAGGGAGGTGCTTCTGTACTCAGTGCTGCAGGGTTTACATAGCCACGCCCAGGGGTGTGCCTCGTGCAAGGTGCATCCCACCTGAGCCAGTAGGCTCAGCTACTTGGAATGCCAGGAATCCTTACACTAGCTACAGTGAAACCTTCAGTTTATGTTACATCATGGTAGGCAGTATCCTGACAGAACAAGCACAGGGAGAGAATTCTCTCAATGGTGGAATTCTGTAAACCATAAGTGATATTTTTATTCTTTGTTTGTGTGAAAGCATAGAAGAAATAACTAAGAGCTCCAGAGAAACTATCTTCCAAAACAAAAAGTCACAAAGAGAAGGGTAAGGCCAGTTTTCATTCACCTTCAAGACTTTTTTCCATGATTCTAGCTGCAATCTGTTCTGGGGTCTTCCACAGCTCCATTGACCTCACATTGCACAAATTCCATTTAGAATTATAATAAAAACCTGAAGCCAGATATTTGGCAAAAGTGGCATATCAGAGTGACAAAGGAACAAGCCACATCCAGTTCACACAAAGCCCACCTCAAACCAAAAAGTGTAGACCTGTCTATGAATTCTAAGACTCAGTGCCTCTGAGTCCTCAGCTGAAAGGGAATGCTGGTGAAGGAACTAACTCCTGATTATTCTTTCTCTGTCCAAGTGTCTCTCTTCTTCCTTCTACTTTGAACTATTGCATTAAAGATGTGTGCCACCACCTCCTGGCTCTGTTTGGTCTTGAACTCACAAAGATATAAAGTATCTCTACCCCCTGAGTGCTAAGAATAAAGGTGTGGGTCACCACTCTCTGATCTTAATGGTTTGACAGTGTCCTATGCTTTTCAGACAAGCTTTACTAAATATATAATATATCATCACCCCTAAACTCATAGCAGGCTCTATGTAAGGAAGGAATCCTATCAAGATTTGTGTTAATGTATTACTGCCATTGACACAAAGCTTAACACACCTGAACCCTCAATTTGAAAAGCATACCTAAGCTGCAACAGCATTCACTAGTTATAATCTTGTTAAAATCTGTATTCAACTAGGTTGCTGTACAAGCTAATTATCTTTTCTAAATTAACTGAAGCAGTGTGTTGGATGACAGGTATTTCAAAGCCATTTCTGTATTGCAGAATAAGATAGAAGTAGTATTCATCACATGCTTAAATAATGTATTTACAAAATTTATCTCTAACTGTCAGTGCTGCGTAGCCTGCTTCAAAGCTTTTTTTTTTTTTTTAAAGTTTATGCAGATGTAGCTAAGGAGATATTTCAAAGGGCAGATGTGCTTGCCATGAAGCCTGATGTGTGACCTGATCTAGATTCTGGGACTCACACTGTAGAGGGAGAAAAAGTGACTTGCACAAGATTTCCCCTGACCACACATGGTCATTGGCATATTTGTACTCACATAAAAACACACAATAAATAAATAAATACAAAGAATAATTTGAATTTATAAAATATTAATCTGTTATTCTAAAATGATAAATATATAGCAGGAGTTGATATCTCAATGAGTTTCATTCATATGGAAGTGAAAAAAATCATACTCAAGTATAATTCTTTGTTCAAAATAAGAATGAAAATTGGAAAGTTATAGAAATATTTTAAACTTCCTACATTTCCTTGGCTATTATTCAAAAAACCCCACACATTTTGTATTCTGCTTATAGAGACTCCTATATTGCTAAAAATACTTCCACTGAAGCATTAGAGATTGCTTAACATAAGAGAATGTTTTATATTTTGGCTATTCCAATTCTGTGTTGCTTCATGTTTGTATATTGTCTCCTTTTTGTTTACAGCTATTATGAAAATTCTCACAGAAGCTAGAAAGCAAATACTATTCTCTTTTCAATTCTAATAGACTCATTTTGCCACTGTTCAATTTCTATGATCGTTTTGTTTGCTTTCTTGAGCCCTTGTTAAAAAGAAAACTGGATAGCTTGAAAAATATGTGGATGACTATCACATAAAGGAATCTATAGTGATTCTTATCTTATTTTGCATCAAAGCCTTTTGTACTGGTTTCTTTAGAAAGTATAGGCTTAGGTAAAGCAAAGATAAAATGATGACCATTTAGGGATATCGGTACAAAAGGAGATACCTTGATTTTGAAAAGCCAGAATGAAGAGAAACAGAGAGATGACTCAGTACATGGAGTGATTGGCAAGCAGGCATTAAGATTTCAGTTCAGATCTCCAGCACCAAAGAAGTAGGACAGGCATGATAGCACATGAATCAGTACTATTTCCTACTGTGGATAAAATATTTCCAGATTTGGAAAACTCACTTCCAACTTGACTTATTTAATGAGATACAAGTGAGTTTAGAAAAAGACCCTGTCTCAAAACACACAGAAAATCAATCAATCAATCAATCAATCAATCAATCAATCAATCAATAATACACATGTGCAAGCACATAAACATATGAAATAAATACATAAGCTAGAATATACTTCAGTGTGTTTGATTATACATTTACAGTTTCATAGAAATAATACATTAATTTGTGACTGTTCTCAGAAATCAATGTGTATAAAATCTGAATATTACTCAATTTCAATGATGTCCTGTAGGGTTTTGTACATTTTTTCATTATTTTTATTACTAATTTCTCAAGGAGAAATAACATGCTTTTAAAAAATGAAGGCCAATACCATGCAACTTTCTTTATGTTAATATAGATTAAAATATTTGGGAAGTATAATAAAACACATTTTACATTGCTTAGAATTAGAAAGCCCAATGAGACTCAGACATAAATATATAGAATTAAGTTGTATTGTTGACAGGTATTTCTAAATGTCTCATGTTCCCTAATCATAACTAATAGATTTGATGTTCACTCCTTTTTTATTATTTGAGGTTTATATACATATATTACATGCATTAAAAAAAATCTATCTTCAATTAACGCATCTCCAAATGCTCTAACATTTCTACACTCTAATATGTTGATTTCAGAACCTGAGGGAAAGAGAAGAGATCCTATATCCCATTTACAACCGGGTATTCTATACCTTCTTTTTCAATTCTGGAATATGAGCCAGAGTGTATTGCAAAATTTACTTCTGTGATAAGAGTTGAAAAATATGTTCATCTATTAGAGACAAGAACTTGAAAGGCAGTTTATTAATATGCCCATTTTTAACAATAATATGTTAGGGTCTCCCCTAGTACCTATGATGCATCTATCTATGAGTTTTTGCCTCTCTAAAGGTTACACTTATAAGTTTTATATTGTACAAAATGTTTTAAATCTAAGAGAGTGGTTTGTTTCTCTCAAATCATTAATTGTACTTTTGCACTACTAAGCACATCATCTAAGGTTAGTTCTTATGTTTGAGTGGGTTTACCAGTGTATAAGACTCTAATTACTTTATTCTCCTATCACGGTATGAACCCGCCATGAGATATGTTTTAAATGAGGTTTATTTTGTGAGAATCACTTACAAAACAGAGGAGGTTTTAAGAGGAAGTGAAGCGATAACCACAGCTGCACCACGGAACTCCCGCACCACCTGCCTGGCACCCTGAACTTCCCAGAAGCCCCGCCCCATCAGGAGAGCTCCCAACCCTGCACTAGAGAACGCCTGCTTTCTGTCTCTCTCCAGGTGTTGTCCGAAGCTTGTTTTTGTTGACCATGCCCTTCTGAGCTCCTGCGCTCTGCCGCAACTCATTCACTTGTGTAGCTTCTGATTTCCCACTACATTCTCCTCTGATAACATTTGCAGAATGTTACAACAGTATAAATGCAGTAAATTAAGATCAATATTTTAGATTATACAAGAATTCTTCATGTCTAATTTTAGCAAGAAGTTTTTCTCTGTTCTGCCCTGCTGTTCTAATTCCTTCCCCTGTTCTGCAGCCATTTATAAAATAATTAATTAAGAGACTTAATGTCAATCCTAAACTCTTTGGTCTATGGCTCAGACAGTTAATAGGTAGTTGTTAGAACTTAAATTAACTCATTTCTTTTTTCATTAATCTACATATTGCCATGTGGCAGGTGGCTTTCTGGTACAGTCACAACTTGTTTCTTGGGTTGGTGGCTGAACTGTCTCTCAGACTTTGCCCTCCTCCTGTATACCTACTTGAATTCTCATCTGGTTGTAAACTGTCTTACCATAGGCCAAAACAGCTTTTTTTATTAACTAAAAGTAGCAACAAATATTCATATTCCCATAGCATATTATTACCTAATATGGTGTTTCTTTTATTAAACTTTATATGCAACCAGAAGCAAAGGCAATGGTCTGAAATGTTTAGACAAGTAGTAGCTGGCATATGACTGAAAAACCTTGAAGAAAGGTAAAACATATCTGTCACTGTGATTTTTACTTGGTATCTTTTTATGTCTCAAAGAAAAAGAATTATTTTCTCCCTATTATACCATAATGGTTTAAAGTCTTTGACTATGGGTACTATGTATATGTATAGGTATAAGTGTATGTGTATATGTATATATATATATATGTATGTACATATAAGTAGGTGTGGTAATTAACAAATTAGTTAAACTTTAAAATGGGCATCAAAATGTGCCAATGTCACCTGAAGTAATAAAATAAACTACTTCTTGGAGTAATTTAAAAATAAGCGTAAGAACTAATCTTCCTGTATCTTCTGTCTGTTTTTACTTTGTATTCTGACTTCTTTGTGTTGCCTTTCTGTTTTCAATTGTGTAATCTGTCTCAATTTACTGTATATTTTGTGGTTTTGTAATTATATGTTGCATGTCTGTTCCTAATAAGGGCTTTGCTCTGTATTAATTGAATAGCACAAAAAAACATAATATGGGAAAGAAACAAGGATATATTTTCAATGAGATCTTCAGCATAATTTTTTGAGGAAAAATACTTCTTTCTAGGCTCAGAATAGTACTAAAAAACCACAATTTGATTTACTTATATGCCTATTATAACATTCATTTAATTTGTTTAGTACTGTGTTGCATCTGTTGGCTGATTTCAGCAAAGGGTTTAATATATTATTGTAGTCCAGAGTAATGGAAGAGTACATAATTTAAGGTTAGAACTATGTATTAAACATAGGCTGTAAGAGATGTTCATAGAAAACATTCAGAATATACTGCTTGGTTGTACTGTGCCCCCCTGCAATCCCAGCAAAAGCAGCAGGCAAAGGAACAGTTTATTACATCTTAATATTTTTTGTTTTTTTTTCACACCATGAATCATTTCCCCATCCCTTCATATCCTCCATCTTCTGTCCTTGGAGTCTCTCCTCAGGAACAAAAAATTTAAAAGAAAATAATAAAAGAATAACTCAGCAGTAAGAGAAAATGATATCCTAAAATTTACAGGCAAATGGAAGGACTTGGAGAATATCCTCCTGAGCGAGGTTTCACAAACTCAGAAAGATAAGGAGGGGATGTACTCACTCATTAGTGGTCTCTAAACAAACAAACAAGAAAAAAAAGCAAAGCTTGCCCAAGCTGCAAACCACAACCACTGAACAGCTTGGGATCAGGAACACCCTGGACTGACTCCTCAGATCCCACTCCCCCTAGAGGAACACCTGACTCACTCTTCAGGGAGGGGTGACAAAACTGGATCTGCCAGGAGTGGAGACTGAACTAAGCAATATTGGGTCAGTGGGACCATGTGACTTCCTGCTGCCTGTCCAGGGAGGGGATGGGGAGTTGTGGAGAAGAAAGAATGACTGGATGTGACAGGAGGGGGAAGGGACCTTGAATAAGGATATACAGGGATAGAAAGTGTGATTTCTTTGTTCATAATAATAATAAACAGGCAAAACCTTGAAAAAAAGACATAATTATATTTGAATAAGTGGATATATAGACAAAAAATAAGACTTTATTCAAAAATAAAAGGACATAATTATGAAAAAAAAAAGAGAAAAAGTAAGAAGAAAATACAATTTTCTTATGGAAGCTGTAGTATGGCACAGTGAGTCATGCAGTAAACACTTTTATTCACATATCTTTACTTGCAAGCGCTCATTACAGAGTCATTGATCCATCCCAAGGTCTCCCATTTTGGCTGCATTATCAATGCTGGGACCTCGGTGGGCCTGAGGTAGAACAATACAGAGGTGGCCCTTGCCATCTACTAGAAGCAACACTTGGAAGACCAGGCCCTGTACCTTGTGTGGACAGCAAAATAGAGCCAGTCTCATTGACAGAGGTGTGGATGAGCCAGCTCCAAAGTTGTGAGCATGGAAAAGATGTCCCGATTCCTCATTAGTCACGTGGTACCAAGGGTGGGGGAGTGATTGCACACATTCTCCATCCAGTCTATCAACAGCTGAGGCAGTAGGGAGAGTTGATCCTGAATTCATAACAGCAGAAGTAATGTCTCCAAATCTCATAAGCTGCAAATGCTTGGGAGAGTGGTTCCTACCCCAAGTCTAAACAACAAGGTACAGGTGTGAAAGATCAGACACCGAGGGCATTAAAACAGAACTCTTCTTATCCCTTGTTCATCATTAGAGGGGATGAACTCACCAGGGCAATGCACTGTTATCTTAAAATCAAGTCTTTTAAAAGTTCAGGTTTTTTTTTTTTAAAGGAAATAGACACTTTCAGAAAAAATATATCATCACAGCTGTAATAAACCATTTAAGAAAAAGACTTAGTGGGTAGGACTTGGCAATGAAAGGTTTTGAGAGCAAAACTAATAGATAAAATGTCATAAAACTAGAACATTTCTGTATAGAAACAGACATTATTTTGGGGAAGATAAACCGTTACAAAAGGAGAATAAATTTTTTATCAGATAGTGACTTGACAAATGCCAAGAGAAGGGCGTGAGAAATGCTATAAACTTCAGGACAGCAAACAAACCATTTTAAAACATGGAGAATCAAACTAGAATAATATTTCTCAATACAAAACATAATTGTCCAAGAAACAATTTAAATGTGTTCAGAATCTGTAGCCATCAAAAAAATGGAAGGATCTCTAAATAGATTACATTATGTTTAAAAATATACAAAGGGATGGAAGAGAAAAGAAAAAAAAAGGTGGAAAATGTCCGTTCAAGGGGAATAAAGCAGTAAAATAAAAAGAAAAATACAACAAGCCACATAAAGATGGATCTTGTATGTTACTGTGTTATCTTTAAATTTTTTGGTCTCTAGGACACAGTAGACACAAGGACTGCTAAAAGAAATAAAAGAAAAGAAACTATATTTTTAAAGTGTCTTGACTTCATAATTTAAGTAAAATGGTGTATTGATTTGGGGGAGGGATTATGCTTTTATTTAGATGAAAAATAAGAGGCTGTGGATTCATTCTGGGTTAAAGAAATTCAGGTTTAATCAAGGAAGAATCCCTGCAAATTCTATCTAGAAACATAAAAATATAAACCTAGAAGTACAAGACATGTGATGTACATTTTACCAACTCGAACAGAAAACAAAACTATATCTCTGGCTCACTAATGTACAATAGACAGTATACTGTATTAGTGCATATATGTATCTTACTTTAAAATGTTTATGTATTTTCTGAACAAAGGAACCAAATATCAATAAAAATTGGTGACTCAGGTGGCTCAACATCTTAAAATACTTCTGTTACTGATTCCTCATAATTCAGCATCCAAAACAGCTTCAAAGCTGTTGGTTGGATGATTCAGCCTCACAGAATACTCCAGAAAGAAAATGACCATAATCTTAAATTTTCTTGAGATTCCTCCAAATAATAGTGTCCTCAATCAAAAGGAAGTAGTCTAGATAACTACAACCACATTCCCTTAAAATTGATTAAGAATATCTGCATCATTTAAAGAGGATTGGCTACAAGTTATTTGTAGCAGTCAAGAAAAAAAGTTGAACAAAAGAAATTAGATTCAGGGATTTTATTTTAAAAAGAGAAGGATATAGAAATGACAGAATCAAAGCATAGATTATTGGATCTACCTTAAACCAAAAACCACCTATTAGTCTTAAAATTTTTACTTTGGATTTTGTGTATTGATATAAATTTAAAACTAATTTCAATGTACTCTGTGTATGCTTCTATTTTTCTTAGGGTAATTGTGCTTATGTAACTCATTTAAAATATACAATTAATATATATAATAGTCAAACTTATAGTCATGTTATATGTGATTTCAATACTAAACAGACATATTTATATAGCTGGAAGGTTTTCTGTCTCACTCATGCTGCAGTCCTACAGCTGCATATATAATAATTACTCACAGGCTTATCTTATTTACAAACTAATAGTATAGTTTGGTCTATATCTCAGGCTCATTATCAACTAACTCTTATAACTTAATTCAAACCATTTCTATTAATTTCAAACCATGTCTTGCCACATGGTTAGTGGCTTACTGGGACTTCCATATCTTGCTTTTGGGGCCTCTGTATCATGTCTCCCAGACTTGTTCCTTCTTCCCCTGTCTCTTTGCTTGGATTTCCAACCTGCCTACAAGCTGCCATGCCATAGCCCAAAGCAGTTTCTTTATTAACCAATAGTAATAAAGCATATCTACAGTATACAGAAAGATATCCCACATTATATTTAGATAGAGATATTGTGGTGGAATGTTCTGTATGCTGTAAATAAAGGACTATTTTGATCTATTCACAGCGCCGTAGAAGTGGGTGGAGAATCAGAGGCAGCCAGGTAGGAGAAGAAGGGTGGAGTTAAGTCTCCATCCGTCCCCCAAAGAAGAAGCATATAGGAATTCAGGTGAGCCATGGGCTGTGGGCCACGTGGTGGAAAGATTATTAGAAATGGTTTGATTTAAGATGAAAGAGCTAGTTAGTAATGTGCTTAAGACATGGGTGAAACAGTGTAAAGGGTATAAATGTGTGATTCATTTCTTTGGGGGACAAAAGCCACTGTGCCAGATTACAAACTCTGGCACCAAACGGGCCGGGAAACAGACAATAACAGATGGCTTCCCAACGTGGGCTGAACACCTGCATAAAGCCTGAGAAAGTTTAAAAAATTAAAAAGCATTCTAGATCACTGAAACAGAGACAAAAGAGGCTTTCTGAATTGCGTATTTGAATTGATTTAGGGTAGAGAAACAGAGTGTTGTTGAGGCAGGAATTTGAAAATGGCGCATTCGCGACACACAGTTTAAACTCATAGGTTTCACAAAAGGATTGGCACAAGTGTGATTGATTTAAGGTTTCTGCTTATACTGAACAGAAAGGAAACAGTTTAAAAAAGGTTTTTCTTGTAGCAGCATTTCCTGAGTTTGCTCTCTTTGCCAGCAGCGGCAGAGCGGCTCAGGCTACTCTGCCATATTGAAACACAGCCAAAAGGGGCAGAGTCAGCAATTAAAGTGATAAATGACCTTTTAAAAGCTCTTTGAGTTAGAAGATGATTAAGAATTCTCAATAAGACAGATTTAGACTCACAAAACCTCTAAACGGGGTACAATGTATGTAAAATACGCATAAGCTTCAGAGAGAGAGAAAAAAAAAGGGTAAAGAAAGCCCTTTAAGAAAGAGAAATAAGGAAATAAAGATAAAAATGCCACATGAAGATGGGAGATAAACAAAGAGTCTGGATTAGGGTTATTGAGTTTACTTTTAATTTTTTAACTTTTAATGAGCTAATTTCAGAGAGACAATTGATTTCTAAGACTGCTAAGTTAAACCAATACTTATATTTTAAGGATGTCTTGACTTTAAAATCTGTTTATAAGAATATGTTACTTGGAAAAAGAGTTTCTGCTTTTGTCTCCACAGAAGATCAAAACCTGTGGATTGGTTCTAGGCAAATGTGGTTTCATTTGCCAAGGTCACCTGAATGAACATTCTCAGCTTCCAAGAAGCCAGTTGAGATGATCCAGCTTCAAACCACCATGAGATCAACATCCTCTGAGAGCATGAAGCAGTAAAAGAAAGAAAGCTTCGTCCAGTTTCCCTAATATTACTTATTAATGTTTGCTTTCATTATAAATGGTTAAGGGTCAATCTTTAAAAAAAAAAAAGGAGGGAGGAGGATATGACATAGGAATGATTAGAAAAGATAAGTGGATTTTGATTCATTTATATAAACTTAAAGCCAATTTTGTTATGCTGTATGTATTTTTCTACTCTTGATTAAGGTATGATGCTGATGTAACTCATTTAAAATTGTAATGTGTAATTGAGAAATGCAGATTAATAGTCAGCTGTGATAACCAAACTTATAGTCATGTTAGGTTTTTGTAGGTATACAAAGATATATTTCAGTTAGATAGGCATTCTTCAAACACTTCAAAGACATGGAGAATATGGCATTTAAATAATTTTAAGAACTTAGACTTTTCTGGACAGTGAGACAGGTCTGTTCTTGGCAGCACCAATGTATTTCAGGAAAATGATGGGCATTGAAGAAACTTCATGTGGAAATTATTTTTTGGCAACAGTTAGCCACTGGACAAGAACTATTCTGGTATTGACTGCTTAATGGTATGCTGTATAAACTGGACTTGTAGTTTCCATAGGAAAGTGACCTCTGAACTTTGGCAGAACAAGCCAAGATGGTCTTTCGAGTTCCTGCTTTGCAGAAAACATTGTTAGACATTCTTCAGGACACAAGGAGGAGAGACTGATGGACTGTGTCAGATTTCCTGCATCACTGAAAAGTATTACAGAGACTTTGGGCCATAAAGGCTGAAGATGAATGCCCCAACATCATAAAGGATCTTTGGGTGACTGTCCAGCCAGACATGGTTCATCTCTGTCATTTTCTAGACTTTGGAAGTTGCTTGCACTTCCTGTTTATTTGCATAATAATATATTCTTCTGTGGTCTTTGATGTGGTTGAAGGTTTAATAATTATAGGCATAGTTCCTTTTAGATTAAAAGGTATATTAGATATGAAACTTTAGACTCACAATGATAAGCTAGACAATGCAATATTTTCTTTAATTTTGTGAATAAAAATAGACTGGATATTGTGACTATAATTCCTGCTTGAGGGTTGTTCTGTTGTAATTTTGCTATATGGAAATTGAAACCTTAATTTTTAATTAGACAGAAAAGAGGAAAAGTGGTGGAATGTTCTGTATGCTATAAATAAAGGACTGTTTTGGCCTATGCACAGCACCTTAGAAGTGGGTGGAGAATCAGAGCACAGGCAGGTAGGAAAGGGTGGAGTTAGTCAGTCACCATCTGTCCCCCAAGGAAGAAGCATGTAGGAATTCAGGTGAGCCATGGGCTGTGGGCCACATGGTGGAAAGATTAATAGAAATGGGTTGATTTTAGATGAAAGAGCTAGCTAGTAATGTGTATGAGACATGGGCCAAACAGTGTAAAGGATATAAGCGTGTGATTAATTTCTTTGGAGGATGAAAGCCATCGCACATCAGGTTAAAACTACTGCCGCGCACTAGGTCACAAACCTCCTGGCCCCATACGGGACAGGAAACTTTTTACAACAAGATACTTTCTTCAAACACTTATAAAACATACAAAATGTGGCATTAGTGTATTTAATAACCTAAGGCTTTTTTTGACAGTGAGGCATGTCTGCTCCTGTAACCACCAATCTACTTCAGAGAAGATGATGGGTATCAAAGAAACACTGTTTGGAGTTTGTTTACTTTATGAAAAAATGTGTCCATGTAGGCAAAGAAACTGTTCTTACCTCAATTGCTGACAGTTACTATCCAAACTGGACCAACCACATGTAAAAGAGGCTACTGTCAAACTTTACCAAGACAAGTTAAGACAGTCCTTCAAAATTCCCTGCTTCATGTGAAAGTGTCTCAGATATATAGGCCTCTTGGCTAGAACTGCATACCCTAACACTACAGAGCAATTCTGAGTGGCTTTCCACACAGCCTAATATCTCTGTCATGATGTAATATTTCTTCTTTCTGGGGTCTCAAATGGAGTTCAAAATGAAAAACTTATAGGCTTTATTTTTTTAACCTATGATAAAAAGCAAATTAAATACAAAACTTTGGACTCATGAAGAGAAATAATTTCTCTAATTTGCAAATACAAATGAACTATATTTTGTAACTGTAATTTTTACTTCATAACTGCTTTCTTGTATATAATATTATAATTAAAGTTAAAACCTTTTTAACTTAAAAGAATTGAAAAGTTCTGTAGAATATACCTTTTAAATTATATGAAGATCTGTCAATGTGATTGATTTAATAGAGATGATGACAGACTAATAGCTGAACAAGATAAAGTTAGGTATGAATGCAAAAATAAAAATAATAGGAAGGAGAAGTTCAGAATCAGTAGTCACGAGCCAGATTCAGAGATAATTACAGGTACATTTAAACAATAAATCATTGCTATGATGAAATATTATCGTACTGTATAGAAAAAAATAATTGTGAAATTCACAGTGAAATGAATAAAAATAGATATGATCATTTGAGGTGAGATGATGTAGTCTCAGAAAGACAATCACAAATGTTTTCTCTCATATGTGAATGTTAGCATTGAATCTTTAGATATACATGACAGTAATAAATTATTAATAGAAATTGAAATTCCAGTAAAGGGTCATATAGAAGGACCTAAGTAATGTAGAAGGTCACAAAAGACAGTGAGTGTGACAATGAATAATTACTTAGGACATTTGAAATAGCAATGCAAATCTTGAACTTTGTACTCATATTAATACTATTAATTTATGGATATGTAATATTGTAGTAAATTGGAATATAATTGATAAATTAAAAGCTTTTAATCTACCCATCATATTTTCCTAAACCAAATGATTATTTTCTATATGTATACTGTTGCAATATCAGTTACTTAAAATAATGTGCAAAACAGAATATAAAAGAATTTCGAGATATTTAGATTAATGATATTCTGACCTCTTTGTTAATCTAGGCTTTAAGAGTAAGTTTTGACAGGTGGGATATTAAGAGAGAACTTTTACTTGGTTTGCTACATTATATTGGTGAAGTGGGGCTACACTGCAGACAGAATTCATGGATCTAAATGGGTCATATAAAAAGTTCTTATAATTATTGCAGTGAACCTCATGCCCAGCTGAGCAGCAGCAGCTCTGGTGTGAACTCAGCTTTCTCTTAACTTTATCAACTCAATGAACTGATAATGATATGTTCCCTTGGAGCATGGCAGTAAAAACTGCTCACATCTGCATTTGTTAGTTGTGCTTTTAAAATAATGACATCCATTGATGTATTTAAATGTAAAGATTTTAATGTCAAATACAATTTTATGAAAATTTCACCATTTTTTACTCTCAGAAGGTAATGTAATTACCTATAGGCAAGAATTTATTCAACCAAAAATTCAATTGATTACTAGTCTTCTGTGCTTCCTCTGCAAATTCTCATGGGTTATTAAATGCTACTAATTTTGTTATATCGGCATCTTTGAATAACAACAGATGGTAATTACTCATGGCAAAACAAATTATTTCTATTGTCCAGTTGAGGACAATGAAGACCTCTCTGATGTGCTTATTTACACATTTGCCTTTCTCTTGATATCTAAAACAATGGTGTCTTCAAAATGACTGTAAAATACCAACATGACCACATCACTCCTGCCGTAATCAGAAACTGTTTATTCACACTTCTTAGTGTCATTTCTTAGTGACAAACTGTTAGAATATAATGGACATTTCTCACATTCTCTTTGCTTAATTTACCTTTGTTAGGTCAATGTTATCTACATTTCAACAAAAACAATACTTCTATAGTTCCCTTAGCTCTTTAGTACTTTTCTAAGTGACATATGATAAAATATATTTTCTTTCAGCTTCCTGCTTATGTATTCAACTAGGTAATTTAGATCAGTTGTTCATTTATACCTCTTTTTCCATTTACTTTTTGAGAAATAATTTTACAACTGAATTTACTTTTATTTCAATCATTAGCTTTCATCTCTGTCTCCATCTAATGACTATCAATCCTCAACACAAGTGATGTTTACATTCCCATTTTCTCATGTTGTGTAATGATAGTGTTACAGCAATAGTTTGGCAAATTTTGTTTGTAAATAATGCCAAAACCTTATTATGTAAAATTCTCCCAATTAATACTTGAATGTATGTGTCATACATAGTATACAAGTTAGACATATCTTTAAATTAGTTACCATGGTTATTATCATTAACTAAAAGAAACAGGCTGATTACAAAGAAATTTATTAAGAAAGGGATTTGACTAGCTATTTTTAAACTAATTGCTGTGGTAAAATACCTATGAAATACAAGAAAAGGTAGGATAGAATTTATTGTTGTCATTATTGTTGCTCTTGTTGATTTCAACTCATGATATAAAGGTACATTCCATAACAGTTAGTAAAGCACAAGTCCCATTGTTTTACAGTCTTTTTTCTATTCAGTTACAGATTCTGCACATGAAATTTAGTTTATGCTTCTCAGTTAAATTTCACTTAAAAATCAGTTACACCCAGAGGATTGTTTTCCTGGTGATCCAAAATATAGTCAAGCTGACAATGAGTATAGGGCTAAAGACTTTAATGCTATTTAATGTACAAGACTATGTTGAGCAGTTAGTTCTTCCCTATGTTTGCTGGAAAATAAACTCATCTATTCTATGGAAAGACTATAGACATTATCTTCTCTAACCTTAAATTTTAATAACTTATAATATTACTCTTCTTTCTTAAACATAACTCTCATATCTTAAGTTCATCAAAATACATATATGAAAATAATTTTTCAGAAGGTTGAAAAATTGACACTGTCTTGAATCCTGTAAGTTGAGATCAGTCTATCTGGGCAACAAGGAAAGAGCCAGATATAGAGATTTAAAAAAAAAAAAAAGCACTTTGTTTACTGAGTCAGAGTTGATATATGCCTTGTTGAAAGAGCTAAAAGATTGTTGATAAACAAGTACTGATTCTTCCATTATGTGAAGTTGAAGACATTTAATTATTATTCATATTCTCATGAATTTGAAAATTTATGAATCACAAAAACTAACAAGAAACTGGGCAGAAAGCTGAAACCTATTAAATTAGAATTCATACTGAAATAAAATTACAAAAGGTGTAAGGAACAACAAAACTTGCTTCTGTGATGTAGTGTATAGAATATAAAACTAAATTATTTTAGACAATTTTGGAGGAGATATTTATTCCTACCAAGTCAATCATTTTACATATTAGCCAAACATGCCAGATCTTTCAACTTATGGCATTTAAAAAACAAGATTTTATTTTTTTCTTTCTTCATGTTTTAATTTTATTATAATTATCAAATAATAAAGTGAATGTTAATGGAATTCACAGTGATATTCTTCATATGCTTATGCTTCCTATTGATCCCTTTTCTGCACTCTTCTCCACTTTCTCCTGAACTGGCCACAGAGTGGCTTCCCTATTATCAGTCTCTCTCTCCATCCTCTCCCTCTCCTTCCTCCTCTCCTTTTCTCTTTCTCCCCCTGTCCTTTCTCTTTCTTCTGTGTATAAAGGAAGTCACCTAAGAACTGTATTTCTGTGTCTGGCATATTTTAAATTAATATTGTCCATTTCCATTAATTTTCCTGAAAATAAAGGAATCCTTATTTGCTTCTCACTACTATATTGTGCACATATGCCACGTGTCTTAGAATATTCATATCTTGATCAAACTAACTGCATTCGATATCAGGGAATGTTTGAGTAATGCTGAAATATAGCCATGAAAGTATTTCTCTTTTATACTGTTATTACTCCCTCTGGCTAGGAACACTGAGAATACTTCTGGGTCATATCTATTCTAATTTATTTTTCTCAAGAACCTTCTCACTGTTTTTTCAAGATGGAAGAACTAATTTACATTGCTACTAAGGATTTCAAGTCAATCCTATACCCTCAGCCTTGTTGCCTGTTTTGTTGTTATTACTATTTGCTTTTTGTTTTCTGTGTTTTGAATAGCTCTTCAAACATTTGTTAAATATTGTTTGAAATTTTATTTTGACTTTACATAAGGATGAATAAAATTAAACATGTTTTTACCTAATTACAGAACACATTTTCTTCTTCTAAGAAGTGTGCTTTCCAAATAATTTACCCATTTTAATGTTTGGTATTTTGTTGTAGTTGGTAGGCTTTTGAATTTATTAATAATTAACTATTAATAATTCAATAATTTATATAATATTCTTTATTATATTGCTTTGTATATATACATAAATAATATTCTTTATTATAATGCTTTGTAAGGATAACAGGCAAGGATTCTACTACTTTTCAGGTTACAACTTAATTATGATGAGTTTTTTCTTTGTAGTGATGAAGTGCTTCTTCAGGATTTATGCCCATTAGCAGTTTTGCATTGGGTTCCTCAGGTTTTTGTGTTCAGTCCTGTAATTCTATCACATTATATCCTCATGCATTTCCAATAGTGTTAGACCTATACATGTAAATGAATGGTTAATTTTTGTTAAGTTTTTAGCAGAGCAAGAAGTTCTAATTTAAATATTCTGCTTTTCCTATTCTGTTTGTTGGAAAGTATGACATTTCAATACTATAAAATATTGGAATCAATGTATGAGTCACATAGATAAATCATGACTTTCTGTTAATCGCTGTGCTTTTAAAATTGTTACTAATTGTTTGATGATTTCATGGAACGTATTTTTATCATTCTCATTTTTGACTATAACTGCTAATTTTTCCAAAACACACTCCTCTACCTCTCCACTCTCTCTGTAAATCACATCATTTTTTATTTTGGTGATTTGAATTTAGATAGACAAACTGGATCATATAACTGAATACTTGTTTCCCAGTTAGTGGACCTGCTTTGGAAAGAATCAGAGATAGGGCCTTTTTGGAGGAGCTTTGTCACTATTGATGGGCTTTGAGGTTTCAAAATCCCTACGCTATTGTCCTTTATCATTCTCAATACCGCTTTAGTGTATAAGTCTTAGCTACTGCTAAATGCCATGTGTGCCTGCCTGCTGCCTTGTCCCATCAGCATGATTGTCATGGACTCTAACCTTCTCAAAACAACAAGCTCACATAAACAGTTTCTCATTGATAGCAATAGAAAGGTAACTAAGATATTCAAAATATACAAAATAATGAATAAGATCTAATTATTAAAAAATCCTTAATAATAAAATGTGAATAATATACTTTATTATCACTAAAATGACAAATTTTATCATTACATATGCAATCTTTCTTCATTCTCTGTACTTTTTCAGTCTAAAATTACATATTGTTAATGAAGTAAGTATTTTTTAATTTAACATTTGCCTCAGTGATGAAATGACATCTAATCACAGCAAAAGAATTAACATTAAGACATTCTGTTAGTTTAACTTATGATACCCATATATACTCATGAGCATAAAACCATGTCATAAAACATAGTCAACCTTCTAGATGCCAAATCCTAAAAATCTGAGTCTTCCTCAGCATTTGTGTATAGCTTATATGTAGTAGTGAAAAATTATGAGCCCATACTCTATGTTAAAATATTTGGTAGTTTATTATTAGTCTTTTCACAGATTAAGGTTTTATATTTGCAGAATTATATTATTTTGCAAACACATAATTTTAAAATATCTTTTGCAATTTTTATGTTTGTTTACCTGTCAAATCCATCTCTAAAATCTAAAATTCTAGTACTCTAGTACAAGTGGTAAACATAGACAGTTTATTTAATAGCTATCACAGGAAATTATATATTTTCTAAATGCTGTACAATGTTGGCAATTGGTCTGTCACATATATAATTTAATATACTGATCTTCTTTAACATTTTTATCATCTTATATTTAGTGTTTTGATACTTATTACAAAAAGATGTGGATCTTGGTCAACTTCCTTTATGCAAATTATAATGATAACATAATTTTTTGCACTTCTATTTTTGAATTTTATTCATAAGCCTTCCCTAGCAATCTCAGGGGTCACATCACAGATGCCCAGGCCCTGTCTTCAAGGCAGGCTGTATCATCACAAAGGGATGGACTTCTCTCTGAGCAGCATGAGCTCATGTTGTCTGAGGGAGAGTGGGAGTCAAGTGGCTTCAGACAGCAAGGATCCCGTGACCTGTCAAGAGTAACAAATTATGCAAACTCCACAGCAGACAGGAGACACACAATTCCTATAGACACAATGGACTAAGATTTCACTAAGACCTAACTAGAGTGAACCAAGAAAGCAATGGGTAAGCACCAGTGCAAGAATACATATAACAATATCAAGAACAAACAGGCACCACCAGAAGAAGCTGATCTACAGCTTGGTCTACAACACCAAGACCTGAACAGAGCAATGAATAGAAAACAGAAGGAAACAACAATACAAACACCCTCGTGAAGTTTATAGAAACATTAAAAGAGTATATGAAAAACACCCTTAAAGAAATAGAAGAAAAAAACAAATAAAAAAATTGAAAGAGATGAACAATTCTTCAAATACAACAAATAAATCCAAGATAGAGAAATCAAACAAATGAAAGAATCATTCCACGAACTAAAAACTGAAATAGAAACAATAAATAAGGTGCAAAATGAAGCAGAGGATGAAATAGAGAAGCTGAAGAAACAATCTGGCACTACAGATACAAGCTTAAGCAAGAGAATCCAAGAGATGGAAGAGAGAATCTCTGGAGTGGAAGATTCTATAGTGGAAATAGATAAATCACTCAAAGAAAGCACCAATCCCATAAAAGCCATAACACAAAACATTCAGGAAAATTGGGATACCATGAAAAGACCAAACCAGGGGATAATAGGAATAGAAGAAGGAAAGGAAAACCAGCTCAAAGGCACATATGTGTTCAGTAAAATCATAGAAAAAAATCTTTCCTGACCTAAAGAAGGAAATGCCTATAAAGATACAAGAAGCTTACAAAACACCAAATAGAATAGACCCCAAAAAAGTCTGCTTGCCATATAATAATTAAGGCATAAAACATACAAAAAAAAGAGAAAAATATAAAGAGCTGCAATAGAAAAGGGTCAACTTACCTATGAAGGCAGACCCGTCAGAATAACACCAGACTATTCAATGGAAAAAATAAAAGTGAGAAAATCATGACCAAAACTTACACAGACATTGAAAGAACATGGCTACCAACCCGGGCTACTATACCCAGCAAAACTATTAATCAATATAGGTTGAGTAAGCAAGATATTTCAGGATAAAGACAAGTTGAAACAATACCTATCCACAAATCCAGCACTACAAAAAAAAAAAAAAAAAAGCACTTGAGGGAACACTCCAACCTAAGGAACCCAGACACACCCAGAAAACCACAAACAATCGATAATCTCACAGGAGAAAAACCCTAAGAAAGGAAATACACAAAAACTATCACCAAAAATAACAGGAAGTAACATTTCGTCGTCATTAATATCCTTTAAAATCAATGAAATTAACTCACCTATAAAAAGACACACCCTAAAAAAATGGATACAAAAACAAAAGCCAACCTTCTACTGCATAAAAGAAATACACCTCAACTCCAAAGGCAAACTTAGGCTCAGAGTAAAGGTATGGGAAAAGATTTTTCAATCAAATGACCCCAAAAAGCAAGCTGGTGTTGCTATACTAATATTCAGAAGAGTAGATTGCAAACAAAAATCAATTAAAAGAGACCAGGAGGGATATTATTTATCCATCTTAGGAAAAATCAAGGTGAGATTTCAATACTGAATATTTATGCCCCTAATATAAGGGCACATTCATATGTAAAAGAAACACTATTATAGCCTAAACCTCACATCACATATCACACTCTATTAGTGGGAGATTTCAATATCCTACCCTCACCCTTGAATTGGTCAACCAGACAAAGACTCATAAAAGAAATAAAAGGTCTAACAGATGTTATGATGCAAATTAACTTAATAAATATTTACAGAAGCTTTTATCCGAACAAAAAGGAATATACATATTTCTCAACACCACATGGAACTTTCTCTAAAATTGACCACATACTTGGTCATAAGACAAATATCAATAGATACAAAAAAGTGGGTATAACCACAGGTATCATATCAGACCACCATGGCCTAAAGTTAGAATTCAACAACAAATATCACAGAAAGCTTACAAACTCATGAAACCTAAACATCTCTACATTGAACCACCTCTGGGTAAGGAACAAGTTAAGAAAAAAAAATCAAAGATTTTCTAGAACTTAATTTTTTAAATTTTAATTTTGAATAAAGTCACATTTTCTAGCTGTGTATATCCTTATTCAAAGATCCTTCCCCCTCCAAACCCCTCCAGTCACTCTCTCTTATCCACATCTCACCATCATCTCCCCAGCATTGGAAGGAGGTCCCAACGTCCCAATATTGCTCAGCTCAGCCTCTGCTCCAAGAAGATCCATCATAATTCTTCTGCTGAGAATTCCCTTTTTAGTTCTCAACCCCATTTTTTAATTGCATTATTCAAGGTTTTGGGCTTTAGATTTTTGAGTTTTTATATATTTTAGAGTTCAGTCCTCTATCACTTGTAGGGTTGGTGAAAATCTTTACCCATTCTGTTGGCTGTTGTTTTACCTTATTGACAATGTCCTTGGCTTTACAGAAGTTTCTCAATTTCAGGAGGTCACACTTATTGATTGTTGTTCTTAGTGTCTGTACTACTGGTTTTATATTTAGGAATACCCACTTTATATTTAGGAATGCCAATGCATTGCAGGCTATATCCCAATTTAATTTCTATCTAGTTCTGTGTGGCTGGGTTAATGTTGAGGTCTTGATCCATTTGGATTTGAGTTTTGTGAAGGGAGATAGGCTTGTATCTATTTGCATTTTTCTACACACTACCATCCAAGTATGCCAATACCATTTGTTAAAGATACTTTCTTTTTTTTCTTCTTTGTTTATTTTGTATTTATCAAAAAAACAGTAAAATGAATTTAAAATGCTGAAAAGTTAACAATAACTATAAAGAAGATAAAAATCATAAACATGACTTATCAAGGGTGATAATGCAAATGAGATTGCTACACATATATTTACTTTGTGTTCAGCTTTCCCTCTGAATTTTTTTTTCCATCCCTGTATATCCTTATTCAAGGTCCCTTCTCCCTCCTACCACATCAGGTCATTTTTCTTCTCCACAATTCCCCATCCCCTCCCTGGGCAGGCAGCAGACATGTCCTATGGTCCCACTGACCCAATAATGCTTGGATCAGTCTCCACTCCTGGCCAAAAACAGTTTTGTCCTCCCTCCCTCAAGAGTGAGTCAGGTGTTCCTATAGTTGGAGTGGGGTCAGAAGCGTCAGTGAGGGTGTTTCTGATCTCAAGCTGTTCAGTGGTTGTGGTTTGCTTGGCATTTTTTGTTTGTTTGTTTAGAGACCACTAATGAGTGAGTACATACCTTGCTTTTTTTAGAGACCACTAATTAGTGAGTACAATCCCTTTCTGAGATTATGATTCCTCACTCAGGAGGATATTCTTCAAATCCATTCTTTTGCCTGCGAGTTTTAGGATATCATTTTTTCTTACTGCTGAGCAGTATTCCATTGTGTAGATGTACCACAGTTTGTTAATCCATTCTTCAGTTGAGGGACATCTAGGTTGTTTCCAGGTTCTTGCTATTACAGATAATGCTGCTATGAACATAGTTGAGCTAATACCTTTGGAGTGTGAATGTGCCTCTTTAGGGTATACACCCAGAAGTGGTATTGCTGGGTCCTTGGGAGGATTGATTCTCAATTTTCTGAGAAACCATCATATTGCATTCCAAAGTAGCTGAACAAGCTTACACTCCCACCAACAATGGAGGAGTGTTCCCCTTGCTCTGCATCCTCTCCAACATAGGCTGTCATCTGTGCCTTTTATCTTAGCCAATCTAACAGGTGTTAGGTGGTATCTCAAAGTTGTTTTGATTTGAATTTCTCTGATGGCTAAAGATGAAGAGCACTTTTTCAGGTGCCTTTCAGTCATTAGCAGTTGCTCTGCTGAGAATTCCCTTTTTAGAACTGTAAGCCATTTTTTTGATTGGGTTATTTAAGTTTTTGGGCTCTAGATTCTTGAGCTCTTTATATATCTTAGAGATCAGTCCTCTATCACTTGTAGGGTTGGTGAAAATATTTTCCCATTCTGTAGGCTGGCGTTTTGTCCTATTGAAAGTGTCCTTGGCTTTGCAGAAGCTTCCTAGCTACAGGAGATCCCACTTATTGATTGTTGGTCTTAGTGTCTGTGCCACTGGTGTTATATTTAGGAAGTGGTCGACTGTGCCAATTCGTAGAAGTATATTTCCCACTTTCTTTTCTATCAAGTTCAAAGTGGCTGGGTTTAAGCTG
The DNA here is from genome assembly GCA_004025045.1 of Sigmodon hispidus. Lineage (NCBI taxonomy): Eukaryota > Metazoa > Chordata > Mammalia > Rodentia > Cricetidae > Sigmodon > Sigmodon hispidus. Next base: position 123,829 of record PVIH01003060.1, on the reverse strand, counting down.
AGGTCTTTGATCCACGTGGCTTTGAGTTTTGTACAGGGTGACAGGCTCAGATCTATTTGCATTTTTCTACACACTTCCATCCAGCTATGCCAACACCATTTGCTAAATATACTATCTTTTTTCCATTGAATGTTTTGGGCCTCTATGTCAAAGATCAGGTGTTCATAGGTTTTTGGGTTAATGTCTGAATCCACAATTCTATTCAATTGGACCACAATCTGTTGTTATGCCAGTACCAGGCTGTTTTTATTATTGTAGCTCTATAGTATAGCTTGAAGTCAGGGTTGATGATACCTCCTGAGGTTCTTTTGTTGAGTAAAATTGATTTGGCAATCCTGGCTTTCCTGTTATTCCAAATGAAATTGAGTATTGTTCTTTCAAGGTCCAAAAAATATTGTGTTGGGATTTTGATAGGCAGTGCATTGAATCTGTAGATTGCCTTTGGTAGAATTGCCATTTTTACTATGTTGATCCTACAGATCCAGGAACATGGGAGAGCTTTCCATTTTCTGATATCCTCTTCAATTTCTTCCTTCAGGGATTTAAATTTTTTGTCAAATAAGTCTGTTACTTCTTTGGTTATACTTACTCCAGGGTATTTAATACTATTTGCAGCTATTATGAAGGGTACTGTTTCCCTTTTTTCTTTTTCAGCTCTACTGTCTTTAGTGTATAGAAGGGCTACTGATTTCTTTGAGTTAATCTTATATCCTGCTACATTGCTGAAGGTGTTTATCAGCTGTAGCAGTTCCTTGGAAGAATTTTGTGGGTCACTTATGTATAGAATCATATCATCTGCAAATAGAGATAGCTTCACTTCTTCTTTTCCAATTTGTATGCCCTTAATCTCTTTTTATTCCCTTATTGCTTTAGCTAAAACTTCGAGAACTATTTTGAATAGATAAGGGGAGAGAGGACATCCTTGTCTAGTTCCTGACTTTAGTGGCATTGCTTTGAGTTTTTCTCCATTAAGTTTTATATTGGCTGTCGGCTTCTTATAAATGCCTTAATTATATTTAGGTATTCTCCCTTTATTCCTGATCTCTCCAGGGCTTTAATCATAAAGGAGTGTTGGATTATGTCAAAGCTTCTTTCTGCATCTAAGTATATGATCATGTGGTTTTGTTCCTATTTAGTTTGTTTATATGATTGATAACATTTACAGATTTTCATATGTTAAACCAGCCTTGCATTTCTGGGATGAAGCCTACTTGGTCGTGGTGGATGATATCTTTTATACACTGTTGTATACGGTTTGCCAAAATTTTGTTGAGAATTTTTGCATCTTTATTCATGAGGGAAATTGTTCTGTAATTCTCCTTCTTCATTGTGTCTTTGAGTGGCTTGGGTATTAGGGTAATTGTGGCCTCCTAAATGGAACTTGGCAATATTCCTTCAGTTTCTACTGTGTGAAATAGTTTGAGGAGTAATGGTAATAATTCTTCTTTGAATGTCTGGTAGAATTCTGTACTGAAACCATCTGGACCGTGGCTTTTATTTTTGGGGGGTTTTTTAATGACAGCTTCAATTTCTTTAAGGGTTATAGACCTGTTTAGGTAATTAATCTGATATTCATTTAATTTTGGTAGTTGGTACCTGTCCAGAAAGCTGTCCATTTCTTCTAGGTTTTCCATTTTTGTGGAATACAGATTTTCAAAGTATAATTTGATAATTCTCTGTATTTCTTGGGGGTCTCTTGTTATGTCCCCCTTTTCATTTCTGATTTTGTTGATTTGAACACTCTCTCTCTGTTTTTTGATTAGTTTGGCTAAGGGCTTATCTATCTTGTTAACTTTCTCAAAGAACCAACTCTTAGATTTATTGATTCTTTGTATTGTTCTTTTTGTTTAAATTGTATTGATTTCAGGTCTAAGTTTGATTATTTCCTGCCGTCTACTCCTTCTAGGTGAGTTCGCTTCTAATTGTTCTAAGGCTTTCAGCTGCGCTGTTAGGTCTGTAGTGTGGGATTTCTCTAGGTTTTTCATATAGGCATCTAGCGCTATGAATTTTCCTCTTAAGACTGTTTTCATTGTGTTCCACAAGTTTGGATACGTTGTAGATTCATTTTCATTGAATTCTAGGAAGACTTTGATTTCTTTCTTAATTTCTTCCTTGACCCAGACATGGTTCAACTAAGTGATGTTTAGTTTCCATTAGTTGGTAGGCTTTCTTTGGCTTTTGATGTTGTTGAACTCTAACTTTAGACTCTGGTGGTCCGATATGTTACAAGGGATTATTTCCATTTTTTTGTATCTGCTGATATTTGCTTTATGACCAATTATGTGGTCAATTTTGGAGAAAGTTCCATGAGGAGCTGAGAAATATGTATATTCCTTTGCCTTTGGGTGGAAGGTTCTATAGATATCTATGAAATCCATTTGCATCATAACCTCTTTTAGACTTCTTATTTCTCTGTTGAGACTCTGTCTGGTTGTTATTTCCAGGGTTGAAAGTGGGGTATTGAAGTCTCCCACTATTAGGATGTAAGAACTGATGTGGGATTTGAGCTTTGGCAGTGTTTCCATAAGTAGGTGCCCTTATATTAGGGGCATAAATATTTAAGATTGAAATCTCCTCTTGACCAATTTTTTCCTGCAATGTATAAGTAGTGACCATCTTGGTCCCTTTTAATTGCTTTTAGCTTATAGTCTACTTTGTTAGATATTAGGATTGCAACCCCTGCTTGTTTCTTAGGACCATTTGACTGGAAAATCTTGTCGCAACCCTTTATTCTAAGCCTGTGTCTGTCTTTGCAGTTGAGGTGTGTTTCTTGTAGTCAACAGAAGGATGGCTTCTGTTGTTTTATCCATCTTGTTAGTTTGTGATATTTTAAAGGAGAGTTGAGACCACTGATATTAAGGGAAATTAGTGACCATTCATTCATATCCTGCCATTTTTGGTGGTAACTTGTTTGTATTTCCTTTCTTTAGGTATTCTTCTGTGGACTTATTGATTGTTTGTGATTTCGTGGGTGTATCTGGGGTCCTTAGGTTGGATTTTTCTCTCTAATACTCTCTGCAGTGTTGGATTGGTAGATAGATATTCTTTCAGTCTGACTTTGTCCTGAAATATCTTGTTTACTCCATCTGTGGTGATTGATAATTTCGCAGGGTATAGTATTCTAGTTTGGCAGCCATGCTGTTTTAGTGTCTGTATAACTTCTGTCCAAGCCCTTCTAGCTTTCATCATTTCCACTGAATAGTCAGGCGTGATTCTGATGGGTCTGCCTTTATATGTGAGTTGGCCCTTTTCTTTTGCAGCTCTTATAATTTTTTCTTTGTTCTGTATGTTTTGTGGCTTGATTATAATGTGGCACACTAACTTTTTGGGGGAGTCATATCTATTTGGTGTTCTGTAAGCTTCTTGTATCTTGATAGGCATTTTCTTCTTCAGGTTAGGGAAGTTTTCTTCTATGATTTTATTGAAAACATTATCTGTGCCTTTGAGCTGGTATTCTTCTCCTTCTTCTATTCCTATTATTCTCAAATTAGGTCTTTTCATGGTATCCCATATTTTCTGAACATTTTGAGTTATGACTTTTTTAGTTTTATTATTTTCTTTGACTGATATATCTATTTGAGCTATTGAGTCTTCCACTTCAGAGATTCTGTCTTCCATCTCTTGAACTCTGTTTGTTAGGCTTGTATCTGTGGTTCTAGCTTTTTTCTTCAGATTTTCTATTTCCATCTTTGCCTCATTTTGTGCCTTTTTTTATTACTTGCATTTCAGCTTTTAGTTCCTGGCATGTTTCTTTCATAGATTTGTTCATCTCTTCCAATTTTTTGTTTGTATTTTTTTCTATTTCTTTAAGGCTATTTTTTATATCTTCTTTGATAGCTTTGATGATCATCAAAAAGGAATTTTTGGTGTTGCTTCCTTTTGTTTCCTCTTCATTGCTCAGTTCATGTCTTGTGTTTGTAAGATTGCCACTCTCTTCTGGAGGTACCATGTTTTTCTTTGTATTATTATGTAATTTTTTGCACTGACGTTTGCCCATGGCTTCAGTGGTTCACAATTAGATGGCTCCTGGTCATTTGTGGCACTCGGGCTTGTGTGCCTCCTGTCACCTCTCTGGGCAGGGTCTGAATCTGCCCTTCAGAGACCCCAGAAGTTATCTGTTCGCTCAGTTCGAGGTCGAGGTGGGAAGCCATGCAAATTCCCTCAGTAGCAGCTGTGGGTATGGTGAGAGGCAGACTTTATCTGCCCCTGCTCCAGAGTGTGCTGGGACTCTGCAGACAGCACCTGCTCCCGGAAGTGGAACCGAAACCGATGGGAGCTCATCTCTCCCTCCCTGGCTGGGATATAGGCACTTGGGCCTGGTGACCCCTCCTCGCCTCTGGGCAGGATCTGAGTCTGCCCTTCAGGGACCCCTATAGTTGTCTGTTCGCTCAGTTCGAGGTGGAGGTGGGAAGCCGTGCAAATTCCCTCAGCAGGCGCTGTGGGTATGGTGACAGACTTTATCTGCCCCTGCTCCAGAGTGTGCTGGGACTCTGCAGACAGCACCTGCTCCCAGAAGTGGAACCGAAACCGATGGGAGCTCAACTCTCCCTCCCTGGCTGGGATATAGGCACTTGGGCCTGGTGACCCCTCCTCTCCTCTGGGCAGGATCTGAGTCTGCCCTTCAGGGACCCCTATAGTTGTCTGTTCGCTCAGTTCGAGGTGGAGGTTGGTAGCCGTGCAAATTCCCTCAGCAGGAGCTGTGGGTATGGTGACAGACTTTATCTGCCCCTGTTACAGAGTGTGCTGGGACTCTGCAGACAGCACCTGATCCCTAAAGATACTTTCAAAGTGGGAAAATGATATAAAGCTTTAAACTCACAGAGATAGAAAAGATGGTAAAATATTTTCTTGAATTTTGACAAATACAAGTAGACTAGGTATTTTAACTATAATTTTTGCTTGATAACTGTCTTGTTATATGTAGTTTTACTATGTTAAAATTAAAACCTTCCATTTCACAATTAAAAAAAAATAATCACAAGAGAATTGCTCTGCTTTCTTTCCTTAGTGTGGTACCATACACTTTGAAGCTTCTAAGGCTATTTAATACATTTAACCCTAACTTTTATTTAAAATTCTTATACATTTTTTGTTTTAAAACTATTTAAAACAGTAGAAATAGACTGTTTAGTAAATCTTTATTAATAATTCAATTATTATAATAATAGATAAATACTGTTTTCTAATACTTTGTGGGGCAGATATTTGGGTAAATTTGGTTAGGTTACATTTTGAAGTACTTTTTTATTTGCTTCTTCTTTACTAAAATTTCATTGCCTTACTTCTTCACAGAAAAATGGAAACATAAACCACCAACATATTCTACTTTACCAATGCACAGGCAAATGAGTTAGCCACTTTATTCTTGACACATTATGATAAGTTCAAAATATTTGTAAACATAAGATTCTCTAATTAATTGTGCAACTCCTAACAATGATGACCAGTGTGCCTATGATTCCTGTGCCCATTCATGGGATTCTTTTCTTCCTATTAAATTACCTTGCCAAGTCTTAATATGGGGACTTTTGTTTGCCTGATAGTATCTTATTTTGTCATGTTGTCTCTTGGAGACCTTATTTATTTTATTATTATTATTTTTTTTGAATGGAGGTGGTACAGAGTGGAACCAGGGAACTGAACTGAGAGGTTAAAAGGGGAGTGCAGGAAGGAGAAAGTAAAGTCAGGATATATGGTATGAGAGAAGAATGTGTTTCAATAATAATAGTAACTGTGGTCTGATTAATAAATCCAAACAATAATCAGAGAGAGGTTATTAGGTAAATATTCATTCAAAACAAGTTATGATAAATAGTAAAAGAAATGCTGGAGTTATTTATTCTTCCAAATGGATAGAATTAATCTTCTTTCTAGGCAGTATAGAATCAGAGAAAGAACTGTGCTCATTCTTGGCCAGGACTTTAAGTTATTTTTGGCCAAGCTTTAAAGCTACAGGTTTGAATGTCATAGGTAAACCCCAAACCTGCACTTTTCTAGAAAATACTCCCTTAGGTCATGGAGATACCAAGTCACACCATAAGTAATAATAATAATTAATAATTAATAATACTAATAAATGCCAACAGAAGTCTCAGAAATTTTATGTTTTTGCATGGACCATATGACTTCACAGAGATACTCTTCAGTTTCTTTGATTTAAAGCTGTCATATAAGTTGTATACCAAGTTATTATTTTATACTTTGTTTGCAAAACAGCTACTTAAAGGTACAATCTAGGCAACATCTATTAACATATATTTAAATAATTAGAGACTCTTAAATTTAATTTAATCTCAGAATTTAGTAATATTTATTTCAGAGTTTAAGGCTTCAAATACATTGGTACAACTAATCGCATAAATATTGTAAATAAATCATATAAATATTAATGAGGTTTGTTCTATCTTTCCAAATTAAATATTTCATGTTCCCTAAAACCAAGTATGCCTTATGATAAAAATAAAGTTGAAAAGATTATATATTATTTATGATTTTACTTAATAACTTAATCTATTAATTATGAGTATTGAAGAGTCATGTTTAAACCTTTTAAAAATTCTAGATGTTAAATTATATTACTCTTATAGGTAAAACAACATAACCAAATGTAATACTGGTGAGTGATACAATATTCTCAGGATCTTTTCATCTAACCTCTTTAGTGTCTATATGATGGTGAAGAAGAGCTTCAGGACTGAAATTAATCACCATTTGGAAGTGGAAATTGAGAGATGGTCATATAAACATGTGCTTCAAAATGTTAATAATGATATTATGTTTAATTTTTGGCTATGGCATTCTCCCTTATATTTCATGTTTTTCTCAGGAATAAATAAAAGGCTGTTTTAATGCCACAGTTATAATTTAAGTCTTGCACATTTTATTCTTGTGAAATACTAATATTGCAAGTGAAATCACAGTGGATGGAAGTGAAAGTTGAAAATTTACTTTCATAGTTTTTTCTACACAGCATAATAATGAGATCATCCTGTTATCCCTCTTGTAGTAGAATAATTCCTTTGATGGATGCCCAATCACTAATCTCAGCAAGTAGCTAATCTTTGGCCAACGTGAAACCAAGAGTTAGTCGTTCCATCCTTAGGAGCAAATGAATGGTTCCACAGATTTATGTATAAGTGAATATGGTAAAAATCAGCAGGAAAAATATTCAAAATGAAGCAAATAGTCCCTAGCACACTAAAATATTAGTATTGTCTTGGGACTTTTGGAGGCGAAGCCTGAAAAGAATATTTTGATGAGCCATGTAGATTATTAGGAAATTCATACCTGAAGCTATATTTACCCAGTGTCTATATGGGGCAGTAAATTATCAACCAACAGTTCAAGAAAGTACAAAACACTGAAGACAAACAAAAGATTTTTTTCAAAACATTGGAAAAAAACTATAGGCACATCTTCATCATTGCCATCACAATCATTTTGATTATGAACCATTGTTTTATCTTACTACTTGTCAATGAATGTTTCATTAATATTTTTACCTTTTAAAAAATATTTACTTCTTAATTGGGTATGTTGTAGAGATCTGTATTACTAGCACTTGGGATGTGGAGGGAGGGAGATCTCTAATTTGAGACCAGTTGAGCCTATTTGGGCTACAAAGCAAGACCCTATTTCAGAAAAGAACAGAAATAAAAATTTATGTTGTAAAGGTATTTTTTCAGCACGTCATCAACCACGAAATTTTATTATCAATGATGTTAAACTTTTAACTCCATGTCTATTCAAGTTTTAGAGAGATTCCTGATAGATAGTCACAGCACCCTTCAACATTGAGCTCATTTCAATCGATTCAGTTCATTTTATATTAAGCATATTATAAATGGTACATGTTTTCTATCTCCTTGATTAATTCACTCTTTCAGTATACTGTAAAGATCTATTTTTTCAGCTCAATATAGTATTCTCCTATTTTTCATTGATTTACACTCTTAATTTATAGAATAAGCTTAAAATTTTAATCTTACATTTAATTTAGGTATGGTGATAATTTAAACAAATGTTTTGCTAAGATATTTTGCCTTTGTATCAGTGTCCCATATCTCCAGCAACTTAAGTTTATAGAGTGTAAATATTGATGAAACTTGTTTTTTGTTTATACCATGAACACAGAATTGTCTGTAGAGTATTTTCAACAATACATTTATGCCACAGAAAATATATGCAAAAATACTCATTTAACAATAACTCTAGGACTTAGATCAGTGGAGAACTTTGTGAGAAACCTGCCATCTGCCACAACCATACCTCAGTTGTACCATTTTGGTAGCATTATGACTGTGTTTGTACAGATTTAATGTAGTTGAATGGGATACAAAGATCAAGCCCAACCACATTCTGGTTTGAAATATTGAACAAACTGTTTTAGACACCTTCATTTTGCTGATATGCATTACATGAGATCAGCTGTTTAGCAATCTTTTTAAAACAATAACACATACAAACATATATTTTAACATTTGGTCCCAAGCAAGTGTGGCTATTTTGGAAATCACTAAACTTTGGAGAGGCAGGACCCGCCTGAGAAAATGCATTTCTTGTTTCTGATTTGAAGATAATAATTTAGAAAATTTTCCAGAACAATTTTCTGTTGCTAATTAACTGCCAAGATGTAGATAGACTACAATAAAAGTACTGTTGCCTCCACAACAGCTGTGCTGTACCTCCTAAAACTCTGAGGAAGAACTATATATCCCCCTCTTTTTCTTTTCACACTTAGTGTGCAATAATGAATAATGTTAAATAGCATGGATGCACAATGTCCCCAAAGATGATTCCTGCCAGTGTTTTAAATGATTTTTGATTTTGGAACATTTTGTATGTTAAATTATCAGAGAAGGTCTACCCTAAATATATTACATTATAACCAGACAGTATTGCCTGACTTAGATTAATAGCAGTATAGTAATTTAAAACTTTTCAGTGTTGCCAAAAAGTCAACAGAGTTTCATACAAAAACAATAACCTTGCAAAAGACGGTTTTAGTTATTTTCTATTATAAGCATTTGAACTTCCATGATCATGTTTCTCATTTATATCATATACTTATCAACTGTCTGTTTATCGCTACTTCTCTCTTTATCTTTTTCTGTTTTTTGTCTGTCTCTGTCTTTCTCTCTCAATGTATGTGTGTGTGTGTGTGTGTGTGTGTGTGTGTGTGTGTGTGTGTGTGTTTGCATGCATTTTCCCCTTTTCTCTCCTTCATGTCTAACTTCAAATTATGTTTTTTTTTATTTATATCTTTTAGAAATGAAGCTTGGCTTGGCAGCTTAGGCTGGTCTTAAACTCTGACTCTACTTCTTAAGGAATCTGTGAGAATTCACTTCTCTGTGTTCATGGATTTATGCATATACTTAGAAATAGATAAAAGTAACTTATTAAAAGAACATGTTTTCTTGTTATATTTATTCACCTTACCCCCTAAATTATTTTCTAATACTTCCCTAGGATTCACATAAGTTTGAAAACATTTATGCCAATAAAGCTGCTTTTTAAATGATATATTTTATTTCATTTTTGTTTTGATGAAAATTGTCTTTTAGGGTCTGCTAATGTCTAAAGTAATGTATAAGTACGTGTGTGCAATGTATTTTCATGTAATGAAACCTTAACAATCAACATGATAATTCTGACATGAACATTCAATTTGTAGTTTCTTGATGTTGTATATAAGACAACACTTTAGTTCATTACCATCTCTTACAACACTGATTATTTTTAAAATTATGTTGTAAATATATTTATGATCATTTTTGTTGATCCTGTGTATTTTGCATGAGATTTAATATAATTATTGTTGCAATATTTCAATATTTTTTCATTCACCTGGTAGTGCTGGCTAAATAAAAGACAGCCAAAATACATAACTGTTCTAAAGGCCAGATCAATAAAGGCCAACAGGCTTGTTTCATTTTTTTAATGAGATTTTATGCACAATGGACCCATTAATTTATTTCCTATAGAAAACATCTGGTCTATTACCTTTCAAAGCCTATGAAATCATGAAGAATTTTCTGTGTAAGGGTAGGAAACATGTCAACATTTATTGTCAAGTCAACGATTTAATTACATATATTCTTTTTATTGTTCATTAATTTAGTGAAAAATAATTTTTTCTTACACTATATACTGATTTTAGCTTTTCTTTCAAACACTCCTGCCAGTTGTTTTCTACCTTCCCACCCAATTTTACAATTTCGTTCTATTTAGACAACAAACAGCCAAACAAAGCAACAAAAAAAAAAGAATTAAAATTAATAACAAAGAGAAAGCAAAAGAAACACACATTTCTGTGTATTTTCTTAGTATACTAAAATGATGATTTAAATACAATTATTTTTAATATAGTTGTTTTTGTAAATTATTTTATTTTTCAATCTCAACACTTCTATAAAATTTGTATTATATAAACACACATGCATTATAAATGCCATTTTTTTAAAAATTGTGAAATGTAAATTTATTGATTTACTGAAGTTTATATATTTAATTTTACTTCTTAAGTTTAGTTAACATAAGTATAAATTTTTATACGTTAAGAAAAAAAATCAACTTGAAAATCAAAAAACATAAATTTGAAAATTATGCAATATAATAATCATGTGTTAACATCCAATTTACTTTCAAGGGTAATTTTAGAATGTTTATGAATCACATGAGCATCCTGGCTAAATTACCATTACAATAGACTGGATGCATTTTATATATATATATATATATATATATATATATATATATATATATATGAAAATCAAGTATAGTATGCTATTTCGAAAAGCTTGTGATTACTTTGGCCACGCTGCAGGAGAGTGAGATAAAAACAGATGGCAAGCCGAAACTAAGCAAGAACTGGTGGTAATCATTAGCTCCAGGGTGTTCTATCATGTTGATGCTATCGGATGTCAGACTTATTATGGGGTCCCTTGCAGAATGGGGTCAGAGGGAACTTCGACTGGGTCAGCTTTCTCCTTTCAAAACGATCCACAAGGACAAACCACTTTCTAATAAAAGAAGTGAATTAAAGAGACATCTGAAAGCTGAAAAGAATGTGGCAAGGAGGCCAAGCAGAAAGAGCTCAGTGAGAAACAGCTAAACCAGGCTGCTGCTGCTGCTGCTGCTGCTGCTGCTGCTGCTGCTGCCACCAACCACACTGATGACAATGGTATGGGTGCCAAGGCGGAGACTCTGGACCCAAACCAATACTACAAGATCTGTAGTCAAGCAGTCCAGCAGCTGAAGGTCAGTGCGGAGGACCCATACCCACACAAATTCCACGTGGACATCTCACTCAGTTCATCCAAGAATACAGTCACCTGCAGCCCGGTGACCACCTGACCACCTTAAGAGTGGCAAGTCAGATCCATGCCAAGAAAGCCTCTTCTATGACCTTTGAGGACAGAGTGTCAAGTTACAAGTCATGGCCAACTCGATGAAATATAAATCAGAGAAAGAATTTGTTCATATCAATAACAAACTGTACCAGGGAGATATAATTGGAGGTCATGGGAATGCTGAGAAAAACAAGAAGGGTGAGCTGAGTGTCATCCCCTTGAATCACACTCTTGTCTCCCTGCTTGCATATGTTGTGGCATCTCTACTTTGGCCTCAAAGACAAAAAAGCAAGGTATCGTCAGAGATACTTGGAAATGATTCTGAATGACTTTGTGAGGCAGAAATTTATCATCCACTCTAAGATCATCACATACATAACAAGTTTCTTGAATGAGCTGGGATTCCTAGAGATTGAAACTCCCATGATGAACATCATTCCAGGGGAACTGAGGCCAGATCTTTTATCACCTACTACAATGAGGTGGACATGAACTTATACATGAGAATTGCTCCAGAACTCTACCATAAGATGCTGGTGGTTGGTAGCATTGACTGAGTTTATGAAATTGGGCACCAGTTCTGGAATAAAGGAATTGATTTGGCCCACAATCCCGAGTTTACAACCTGTGAGTTCTACATGGCCTATGCAGACTATCATGACCTCATGGAAATCACAGAGAAGATGCTGTCAGGGATGGTGAAAAGAATTACAGTCACTTATCAGATCACCTACCACCCAGATGAACCAGAAGGCCAAGCCTATGAGATTGATTTCACCCGACCTTTCTGAAGAATCAGCATGGTAGAGGAGAATGAGAAAGTTCTGGGTGTGAAACTCCCAGAAACCAGCCTCTTTGAAATGGAAGAAACTCGAAGAATTCTTGATATTTGTGTTGCAAAAGCTGTTGAATGTTCCCCACCTTGGACCACAGCCAGGCTTCTTGATAAGCTTGTTTGAGAGTTCCTTGAAGTGACATGCATCAGTCCTACATTTATCTGCAATCACCCACAGATTATGAGCCCTCTGGCAAAATGGCACCACTCCAAAGAGAGTCTAACTGAGCACTCTGAGCTGTGTAACATGGAGAAGGAAATCTGCAATGCCTACACTGAGATCAATGATCCCATGTGGCAGCCACAACCGTTTGAAGAACAAGCAAAGGCCAAGGCTGGTAAGGATGAAGCCAAGTTCATAGATGAGAACTTCTGTATAGCCCTGGAATATGGGCTTCCACCAACAGCTGGCTGGGGCGTGGGTATGGATCAAGTCACCATGTTTCTCACAGAATCCAACAGTATTAAGAAAGTACTTCTGTTTCCTGCCATGAAGCCTGAAGACAAGAAGAAAAATGCAGAGGCCGCTGAAGCACTAGAAAACACAACAGCTGGCCCCTCTGTCTAGAAGATAGATGAAAGTCTGGCGTTCCTAATATCAGCAGAAGATCTGCTCTGAGGAGTTTACCTGTGTTGCCGTTCAGCCACCAGAAGAGAGAATTAAAGAATTTCTTTTTATTCCTTTTTACCAAATAAACCATTCTCTCTTTAAAAATTTTTTTTTTTAAAAAAAAAAGAAAAGCTTGTGATTACCAGGTAGTGGTGGCACATGCCTTTAATCCCAGGACTTGGGAGGTAGAGGCAGACAAATCTCTGTGAGATTGAGGCTAGCCTGGTTTACAGAGCAAGTTTGAAAACAGGCTCCAAAGATACACAGAGATACCCCGTCTTGAAAATCTAAAAAAGGAAAAAACATGAGAGAAAAACTTGTAATTATCAAGATCTACAAATATCATTTAAATAGTCCTGTGTTTCTTAGTGTAACTCTTCTGGGAAATTCAACATTATCTTTTTCTAAAAAAATTACATTAATAAATTAATTAATATTTAAATTTAAGGTTATAAATTATAACCATAATTACTGGAAACTAAAAATTTTATTTGCAGAGTCTCTCTGCCAGTCCACTTACTTTCTCGTTTACAATCTCATTGACAATATGCAGGGAGAAAAGCCTGCATATCTACGCCAGAAATCAAATGCTGCCTGCCTGCCTCCACCTGTCTTTTAAAATATTAGAGTCATTTTCCCCACTACTTTTATTTTTGCAATTTTTAGCATTAACAATATTTTTGTATAAGTGTTATTTAAATAAAAATATATCAAAGTTTTAATTTATGCAGTCTTAAATTTAGTTGAACATGAAATAAAATTTTCTTTACAACACCTGAAAAATAAATGAAACAGGAATACAACAATTTATCAAGACTTCTTGGAACCACTACATGAGCTATGCAAAGCCTCCAGCATTATGAGTACTCTAAGGCACAGGCCCTGTCTCTGCAGGGGGAAGTATACAGGACACAGCCTATCCATGTCCTTCCTCTTTCTCCCCAGTGGGATATTGGAAGTTTAAAAAGTGTGAGTTTTTCAATACTGGCAGCTGGGGAGATGACAAAACTATACTGGATACCAAGAACTTCCCATCCGGGCAATATACATAACACGATCATTATGCCACAGCCAACCTACAACAGCTGTATGCGAGGAAAAGCCATAAAACTCCCATCAGATTAAATAGCTTACTGAGCTCTTTGCTATTATACCACCAGTATCTGAGCTACAGAATGTAGCACCCACAGAAGGTGTTCATCAAAACACACATTCTTAAAGCTCTATTCGGCAGAAGTACTTCAGGAAACATTACTGTTACATTTTAAAATACCTCAAAAACAAGGCTTTCAAGTATGATGATAAAATAATGTGTGCAAAAGTTGGAGTTTTATGTAAACTGAATTGAAAACAAATGTGAATAAATTTTACTTTGTGAATTCTTTGATTCTGTGTCAAGTGTAAGTGATTTTATTTAGCAGGTGATTGCAGCTGCTCTTGTGAAAATGAGTCCCCAGCTCAATGAATAAGTTTGTTATTTATAATTTTTTTTAACTCTCATTCATTTTAAGGTGCCCAGATGCTCCTGTAATACTTGAGAAAGTATATTTTAGGTGGATAATGACTAGAATCCTATAGGAACAAGCTGAAAACCCAGAAATAACTAAATTTAAAACAGGACAAGAGCTACTGCAGACAAATTAATGGCAGACACAGAATTCATAAGACAAAGCACTATGCTCAACAGAGGCAAACAATACCAAAATATAGCATAGTCACAGCAAAGAAAGCCATTCCCCTGCCTCAGAACTTTATGCTCAGAAAATAAGAACAAGAGACATTCAAAAAGACACAAGCAGAATAAAGTTTATGAGTTGAATATTTGAATGAGATTTAGATACAAAAACATGAAAAATAAGAAGTCGTTGACTTGTAACCTAATGAAACACTTTGTTGAAGTAAAGAAAAATAACCAGAAACAAATTCCTCAGTTGCTTTTTAATGCTGTTTTTGTTCCATTGAGTCACTATATGCTGTATTTTACCTTGGACCAAAGCAGGAAGAATAATAAACAGAAAGAAAATTCACTTGATAATAATTTTTAATTATTTACATATGAATAATAATTAATAATAATAAACAGTTTATGAATGTTTTAAACAAGTGATATTTTAAAAATAAATGGAAAAATCATTCTGGTATTTTAACAATGTACATAAAATATTGCATTCCTCATTATTTTTCTAAAAGAATGTACTTCTTTATATTTAATGATGAAAATTGGCTAATCTTCACAACCTGACTTCATATTGTAACATAGAGTACAGAGAATTAAGAAGGTACTCTGCTCAGAGCTTCATTTTTACTGGCTTCCTAGTGTTAGAAGGTTCTGTATATTCTGATTTTGTGTGTATTTTAACAAATAAGGCTTCCCTGAACATCAGAGAGCAGAGCTAGCCACTACATAACCATAGAGGCCAGACAATGGTGGCATACACCTTTAATTGCAGCACCTGGGAAGGGAAAGCAATCCATTCAGTTCAAGGCCACCTGGGCTATATGAGATTTAGTCTAAAAGAAAAACAGCCAGGAGGTGGAGGCTCCTGCTTTTAAATCCAGAACCTGGAATCTCATGCCTTTGAATCCAGTACTTGAAAGGTACATGCCTTTAATCCTAATCAGGGAAGTGGAAACTAGAAATGGCTGGATGGAAAAAAGGATATCAGGCAGTTGGAGACAGGAACTTCCCCCACCCCTTTCAGACTAAGAGTTGGCAAGCTAAGAAGTCTGCCTAGTGACTTGATCCTTTATCTCTCTGACCTTTCAGCATTTACCCCAATATCTGGTTCTGGATTTTTATTATTAAGACCAATTAAGGTTCAAGCAACAATACATATTAGTGGAGAAGAAAAGAAATCTTCAATTTTATTTAGTTATGGATCCCATTGACTATAAAAACCTGCATGTAAAATATGATAACAGGAATAACAGTGACATGAATATTGGGGAAATAATCACTATTTTAATTAGTTTTAAAACCATTCTCTGGGTTAGAATCCATACCTGATATTGATAATGATGACAAGAACCTACATAGGTCATAGGCAGGTGGAAAACTACTACTATTCTACTAAATCAATATAGCAATAAAATAGCTTCTAAAGAATGACATATTGCTGTACACATAGACCAGTGTATCGATCAGTATTCCACAGAGAAATTTTTTTCAGTACATGGTAATTAATACAGAGACATAACTGGACAATATATAGAGAATAACAGACTTTGGAGTGCTCAGCTGTGATAGGATGTCTTTATTACTGTTCTCCGCTCAATGCACATAGATCTATATGGAAGAGGGAACAGGAAGATTTTAAGAAACAGGGCTGGTGTGTGATTTAAAGTAATAGAGTTTTCCAGACACAGCAGGAATATTGTGCATATGAGCTTTCTAAAACTGTAACAACATACACAAGACCAGCAGAGGTTTACACAAAAATCTCAGCATCAGTGAGAGTACATGGGCACAAAGCCCCTCCCTGACAAGGAGCAGTTTATAAGTAACAGCTAGAATAAGGTACAAATACAGTTTTCTTTGTGAATTGGTGTTGGACACTAAGTATATTAGCTATAATCCACAGCAGACTCATGATCAGAAGAATTTGACCAATATAAATCTCTCTCTCTCTCTCTCTCTCTCTCTCTCTCTCTCTCTCTCTCTCTCTCTTGTCTTGACTTGTCTTGTCTTCTTGACAGAAAATTGTGAAGTTGGGTAGGTAGGGAGAGCCGGTGGATTATATAGGAGGAGTTGAGAGTCTTGAAAAAACATAATAAAAATATAGAATATAAAAATCTCAAAGTATGTAAACAAAAACATAACCCTTCAAATATCCCATGTAGTAAATGCCTGCTCTTAAATGAGTTAAGACATAGAAATACTCACGGACTTTGAAATCTAACTTTGACTTTTTCAAAGTCACAATGAGCAGCAATTTATATAATAATGTAGTCATTTCTTAATTTTTCAAATATTAATTGATGTATATTGTGTGTGCCAGTGTGAGTTTATTTATGCTGTATGTTTTCAAGAGTTATAAAGCCAGAAGAATGTGTCAGGGACCCTACACTGAAGTTACAGTAGACTGTAAACTGCCACGTGTGTGTAGGAAACAAAAGCCAGATCCTGTCAAGAGCAGTCAGGGCTCTTAACTGTGCAGCCTTTGCTGCCACTCTCGATCATAAATTTTTACTTCCTTTTATATAGAAAGACTTTGTAGTGTTAGTAAAATATTTCTCAAATATGTCAGCACAATTTTTAATTTTGTAATATACAATACTGTTTTAGTCTACATTTTAATGGAAAATGAAGAGAAATAAAAATCAATTTTTCATCTACTTATTTATTTCTGTGTTTTGTATATGTGTGGGAGAATACATGTTTGTATCTGATTTTGGGGGGCCAAAAACAAAGTGCTTTATATTTGTTCTGCCTGAAGCTTGACCCCCAGAGAAACCACTAGACACAGATGTTCAAAATGCAACAGGAAGGTTTATTGTCAGTGCAATACAAGCCAAGCAGGTAGCTCATTCCATGCACCCACTGCAAAGGGGCTGTGGAAGTCTGTAATGGGCATTCTCAAATGATGTGACATAGGTTTTGAAAACTTCATGCTTATACTGAAAATTCTACAGAACTTTCATAATTATGGGGAGTTGGAATGATGCAAATCATGAGCTAAACATAAGTTGGGCAACTTTTAGGCTCTTCATGGTCATTATCTAGGAAACAAGATTAGAACTTTAATGACTTGGGTAGGAAACAAAAAGGGGCAAAAGAGAAAGAATTTGGAAACTGCTAAGGTTTAAAAGCTAGTTCATAAACATCCCAAAGGAGGTATGCTTGGGTGAAAACAGTTATTCCTCCAATTTTTTTTGTGTGTAGAAGGTATCATGTTCTCTTTAATTAATGGTGATCAGATGGACATTGGATTTTACACCAAGATGTACTTATTCTAAATGATTGTTTTTCCTTCTCTAGACAAGGGAAATCACTCCTTTCTATAAATTTATATTAGCAATCACATACAAAGTCACTTGAGAGTGAATTATTGGCCATTAATTGTGTTTTTCATCAAAGAAATATCAAATTGACATTCCCATTTTCCAGATAAGGTCTCCAGAGTGAGAAACACATTCTGTCATTTTAAAAATGAGGTATTTAAGCACACATTTTTCTCCTTTAAATGAAGGAAAGCTGACATAGACATGCATGTGTCCCAAATATTATCTGGGAAGCAGCCATCTACAAATGACTCTGTTTACTCCCTCCAATACTTGAAGAGCAAAGACTCTAGTTAACCAGTACCTCCACAAGCTTGACATGGTGGTACTCCACTAGATTTTCATGTATAAAGAAGAAAAAATTATGGCTTGATAAAAGTAAAAATGTATTCATTGTGAAATAGAACCATAATCTGGATGTTTATAATTAAAGGAAAAAAGTATCATTTGTGGACATTGGTCAAAATAGTATTAAAACTCTAGGTGTTCTGCAGTTTAGTTCTATCACACATTAATGCGATGGTACAAAGCTGCTATTATTTCCTTCAATTGTAAAAAGCTGTAGAAGAGTATTACAATCTATTTTATAGCAAAGGTAACATACAAATATTTAAACCAGTTAAAGGCATTACCAGCAAGATTAAAAATCAACATCTCACATGAACACAGATGTAATTCCACCATCCCATAAATAGCAAATAAAACTCAACAATGTGCAAATGATGACTGATTATAGATTATTCCAAGTAAGAAGAGCTGAGTTAGCTTTTAAATCCAGCTGAGTAATATGTGGCTAAATAGGCTACTGAAATGATTGCAGCAGATATCTAGAACAGATCTTTCAAATAAGGTCAACCTACTCTAAAAAAAAATATTAACCAAGTAAATATTTAGTACATTCTCATTTTGCTAAAGCATGTTCAAGAAGATATAGGAGTTCACATTATTATTTTTTTTTGAGGATTTAAGTTCTTTTATTCCAAAACATGAAAGGGCATTTTTATAATATTAATATCCTATATTATACAGGAATTGTTAGTTGTTATGAGAAAATAAGGATGTGACATGTATATAAGAAAATAAGTCTATAAATTTCCTAAGAATTTCAGTAGAGAATTCAGAAATATGAAAAAATACTCATAAAAATACATTAAAATAACAGGATAGAAAGATAATAATTTCTTTAAAATTTGGGGTTAGTGAGATGGTTCATTGCTTAACAATACTTGTTGCTCATGCAGAAGACATTTTATGGGAAGGGAGTGAGTATGTAACTATGTAGACAGTTGTCCATGCCCAATTATGAATATCTGTAGAAATTTACAGTTCCTTAAAAAGCCCTTAAGATACTAGACAGTTCAACTTCTATAAATAAAATTTAATCAAATGAGAAACTTAGATCCACATCAAGAGAAAGGTCTGATCTTTTTCACAATCTGCTTCGAGAAGTAAGCATTTGTTAAAATTGATAAACTACATTTTGGATTCAATGCTGTAGTATTGACTTTGACTCCACATTTTCTATGCTGGTTTTTAATGCACTTATACATGTGCTATTTTCAAGAATATATTGTATGAAAAAATCTATTTTCATTAAAAGAAAATAAAAAAAATAAAAATTGCCAATACCTTCAAAAAAGTATCAGATGTTTTATACTATGCCTGGAAATTAGAAAACAAAAAAAGCATATTTAAGGATTTGGGTAAAACTTTGAGAGGGAATGGAGATTGCAAAGCAATAGAATGTAGAATTAAGATAAAAGAACATTCATAATATAAAGACACTAAGTTGCTAAGTACATAATGCTCAAATTCTGGAAATGTCAAATAGAATTTCTGAAAGGCTAAATATTTTTTATTTTAGAATATGAAAATCAAGCTGGTATTTTATCTATGAAATAGTAGTCCAATAAATTAAAATATAACATGTTTGTATAAAATGTTCATTTTCTTATGTTTGTTATGTAAAATATAAATTAGGATCACTTTATATTCAGAACACACCCAGAATAGAATCAATGGGCCTGTGAATCCTTCATCTCATGTTGACGGGAAGAAACACAGTTTCTATACTCATTTCAATTCTATGCTTGAGCTGTTTTTATTAACTTATTTAACAGAAACATATATATATGGATTAAAACTAGAAATAAAAATAAAAATAATTCTTTGCTCCCACATTAAAAAATCTGGTCCTACTAATGTTATTAAATTCATGTGTCTTTCTAATAAACAGACAATTAGCAACTTAGCAAAGGAATATTTCTGTAGATGCACACTTTCTCAAACCTACTTTAATAATAATTTATATGTTGATAAAAAAATTTTGAATTAATGGTTTTTATGCTTTGGATAAAATACTTTTTAGGGCATTAGCATCCTATCCTCTTTCCACAAAGCTGTTGATTTGAACTTTAGTATTAAATGGCATTCCAGTCTTGTTGCCATAGATATATTAATGCTTCTGACAGGTTACAGCTTTGTGGCAGGTTCTGTCACTGGGTAAAATGTTCTTGTCTAAGAAAAAATATATACCTGTCAGGAGCAGATGTGAGATTAACATCATGTCAGTATTGTAGAAAGTCAACATTTTTTTTTTCTGTAGTTCAAGGGAAAATTAAAAACAAAACTGAAAGTTAATCTACTAGAGTTATAAGAGGAATCAGGTAAGGGAAGCCAAAAGAGAAGGCTACATTAAGGAATCTAATTGATTATTTTTTTACATCATTTCCTATGTTAGTTTACTAGGGTCACCATGGAGCTTTTAAAAAAGAAAATGCATTTTCTTATAGTTCTGAAAGTAGAACATCCAAAAATGTGTGAGCTAGATGTGCTCTTTTTTAGAGACACTTAAGATAATGTTAGAACAAATATCCCCATTGTTTCTGGCCATTGAATATTTGGTCTGTAGTGGGTGACACAGATGGGGAGATTTAGGAGGCTCTGTCTTGCTGGAAGATGTATTCTACTACGGGGTGGGTTTGAGGACTTAAAGAGTAATGTGCAAACCGTCACCATGCACTCAGTGATTTAGTCTCCTCACTCAAAATGTGAACTTTGGGCTTCCTGATCCTTCTGACATGTCTAACACATGTCTCCACACCCAGCTCAGCCACAATAGACACTGCTTCCTCCTGATCTCTAATTCCACGTAAAGTATTTCTTCTATAAGTTCCTTTGATGCTATTGTTTAATCACACAAACAGAAATGAAACTAATATGGTTCAGGACTCTGCCCTGTCTTTGGTTCCTTGACAGTCAATGATTTGTTGTTTTCAATCATCTGTCCTCAGACCTTTGATCTTTTTTCTGTAGAAATTTTTCTTCTGTTTGTTTGAAAACCAGTCATATTGGATGATTGCTAATGATGTGAATAGCTAAACTGTCAATGTAAATTCTATTACCAAATAAGTTTATGTCTTGCTATACTAGGAATTAGAATTTCACCATGCACATTTTGAGAAAATAAAACCCATGGTACCTGGGTCAAAAAGTAATAGTAATATTTTCTGTGCTATTTTTAAGTTCAGCTCCATTAGGTTATCTAGTTAGAAAATGTGGGATTGTATGAATGTAGTAAATAACATGAAAATCTTATTAACTATATTTATACATATTAGAAAACATAGAGTGACAATGAAAACATAATGTTGGTAATTTTTTTGCAAGGTTATATTTAAGAAAAAATTTGGAAGTTCTCTTCATTTTTATCTCTGATTTAGGCCATTTTTATCTGACATTGAGCGTAGATTAAGGTCCAAGATGAAATATAGATGCTAAGCTTGTTTTGAAGTAATTTGCAAAAGTAAAATAAAAATTCAATTGGCTGTTGTATATTTTCTAATGGAAATACATTATATTATTATATAGTATTCTATAATACATCAAGTATTATAGAAATTTATTTCTACTTTTGAGAGCAAGATGTTATTAGAAATGCTAGGTTTTTGTTCTTCATTTGACTAGCTAAAACTGAGGTATCAGTAGAAAATAATGTATTTATGGTTCTGAAGCAGCATAGAAATTTTTTCCATTGAGAAGCAAACCACATGAAAAACTTCATTCATCATTAGGGAAATGCAAATCAATACCACAATTACACACTGCTTCACCAGGATTACTTTAATCAGGAAGATAGGCAAGTTGGAAAAGATGCAGAAAATCACAACCCTCATCGTCCATGTTGAGAACGAAAAAGGATGTAGCTACTTGAAAAAGATAAATGTTTTGAGGACTTTCATATAACCAAGAAATACCACCCTAGATTTTTTTCCTAGAAATGATAGATGTCTAAAAACCAAAATTAATTAGAAATACAGTTAGCAATATTTTCTAAGATAGGGTGTCTATGGTTCTGAATAAACAATGTGATCAAAATCAATGTGGGCAGCAAAGGTTTTATTTTTTTGAACAACTTATGTTCTGTTCTATATGGAAATCAGAGCAAGAATTTGATGAGTGACCCTGTGTTGAGGTCCCCTTCATTCTTGTGCCTGTTGGCCACCAGTCCAGAAGGAAAAGGGGCAGAAGTGAAGACAGAGAGCTTTGTATGACCTGTGCACAAAAGGCAGACATAGCTCTCCAGGAGTCAGATTAGGCAAAACTGTTCAACTTTATTCCAGAGCAAAGAGAATATATAGGATAGGATACTGTATCTGGGGAATCATCTAGTTTCCACTAAACAACAGACATCTATCATAAAGCCACTCATACATATCTTCGTTATTATCTGTTGCAGAATGGCCTAATCCTTTTCTTAATGTTCCTAGCACAATGTCTAATTACCATGTGGACACCTGGGCAAAAGCTTCTGCAGGAAACTGCATCTAGAGTTTTACTAGAGATAAGTCAGCCATCTGTCCCTGGGGATAATCTTCAAATAAGGCCAAGTAGAGAATAGGGCACCTTCAGACAAATGGAGGTGGTTGTCTAGGTGGCCCAGCTCAGAGATAGCTAGCTGCCAAGCCATAGTAGAATGCAACTGACCAAGGTGGAGAGTAGGCTTCCCAGCACCCCGGACATGGTGAATGAAGCAGAATTTATTTGGAAGTGTTTCTCACTATCTTGTTTCTTATCACTTTCTCAGCCTGTCTTATTAAAGCACACAGGACCACCACACAGGGGTGGCAGCATCATCTGAAATAAGTCCACTTATATCAGTCTTCACTTAAGATTACATATCAGTCAAGGGGCAGAAGGAGGAAGGGAGCTTAAACAAGAATATACTTGGAAAAAATATGACTTTATTCATAATAAATAAAAAAGATTATGTATCACAAACTTGCCATCTGGTAAGGTCAGGCATTTGTCAATTGATTTTTCTCTCACTGAAAATGATTTGAACTTGTGACAGTTGACATGCATCTAGCCAGCTTAAGAATCACTGATAAAGCACAAGATGGAAGATCACAAAATTTATCTTAATGGTGATATTAGCAATGTGTGATCATAATAAGATGAAATACTATTTAACAACAATTAGAATGAATTATTGAAGCAAAACACTTCTGGATTTTAAAATTAAGATGAATGAAAGAATATGGTTCCAAAATATCATAGTTTTTATATACAACAACACAGAACTCTAAAAGTAAGAAATTTAAAAAGTATGTTTTTGTAATTTTTTTTAAATGGAAACCCACAGAGATAGCTGACCCTACCTACTGGTAGCTCAGACTCTGGACTGACATCTGTGGAACTTGCGTGGAATTGTACTAGGCTCTCTAAATGTTTATGACATTTGTGAGGCTTTGGTACTTTGTTGAGCCTCTGGCAGTGGGACCAGGATTTGAAGCCCATTCCCTAAAGAGGGAGTGCAGGGAAGAGGGCCTTGGTCCTGCCTCAACTTGATATCCCAGACTTTATTGACTCTCCATGGGAGGCTTTATACTTTCTGAGGATTGGAAACTGGGTATGAGTGGGAGGAGGAAAGGAAGGAGGAAATGTGGTTAAAATGGAAGATGAAAAAATAAAACTTAAACATTTTTAAATGAGTAGAAAATTATCAAGTACACAAAGAAACATTTTAAAGTGTTTTGTTTTGTTTTACGTGTATCTTCATGTATATCTGCAAAAATTCCTGCTGCTCCCAGATTTCAGAAGCAAGGATACAATCCCTGAAACTAGAGAAAAAGCAAAGCAAGACAAAAAAGAATAACAAGAACAACGAAAACGAAACATTTGACTTTCAATATAGATTCTGGGTAGTAAATCTATTCCTCTGGAAAAACAATCAGTACTCTTAACCACTGAGTCATCTATCCAAACCTCCTGTTATTTTCATAGTTTTGTATATATGGTGACTACAGGTTTCCACTTCCACTCAATATTATTTTCCTTGTACTTCAATGTTCTCAGCTTAACTTCTAATACTGATTCAGAACTATAATACATTAGCCGTGTTAGCCATAGCAAATATCTCAAAGACTACAGCTTTTAGTTAAATTTTTACTTTGACATTTTTTAAGTATTAATTTCACAATGAAATCTGAATGATAGAAGAAATCAGGGAAATAAGTTTGTATAGTTTATAAAGCCGAATGGTGTTATGCTTCACAGCCTTATGTGTCAGCTTACTACCTACTTAGAGGCTAAACTCTGGTTAGGATGTTATTATCACATGCTGGAACAAACCATACTACCAATAACCACCCTAGAGTTTATTCAGGGAAGTTGCCAGACAGCTGCAAAGAAAAAGAAGCAGAGGCAGTGAGCTGCCCCCCTCCATGGCATTCCCTTATGAGAGAACAGGTGAGCACAGCTTCACAAAGCCATGCCTAAAGTATGAATATGGATGAAGGAGGGGTGTTCCGAGAGTGTCCTAGCTTCTGCTCCTACATTGACACACCAATGTTTACATTTCTTTCCTCAGTTCTGTTCCATTTTGGATTTGAATGTTTTTTGATACTGTGGCAAAAATTATTATCAATACAAATGGATAGTTTTTAATGAGCTAATCAAGAATAACTAGACTCAGAAATAATGCAAATGAAACACTAGTGACCCACATTTGCCCTGCTAGTTCATATATGTCATATAGCACCATCAAATTCTCAGACAGAACTCTTAGATTCTCTTGTAGAAATTAAATTTATTTATTAAATTTAATAAATTAAATTTATTCTTATTGGCTATTTTCATTGGTCTTCCCTAATTTTTGAAACTTAAAATGTTTGAACAAAATTTTCTAACCTTTCCCATATAAATTAAAATAATTTTCAAGTATCTCTTTAAGTTACATCTACCTGATATGTTTAATGAAATTTTTATAAAAATTAAATTCTCTTTTAGCTACAGATTTTATTCCTTCTTTTTCTTATATTTTTTGAGAGTGAGCAGGAAACCTGAGCTTGCACTGAAATAGCATTAGTTACTATTCTTCATCCTTCTATGCAAATGCCCATAAGTGAAGAAGAATAAAATAACACTGGTTCAAAGATAAGTGTGCAAGCTAGAGGGATTATTTCCTTAATGATGGCTGCAAACATCTTTAGCTACAATCTTGGTCCTATCCAGCTTCTTACTCCAATCTTAACTGATAAATAATGTGTCAATACACACTCGTAAGTAAGCCCACATACCATTTTCATAAAATACTTTTCAGATCCCAATTTTATATTGTTAGGGCACTGATATTCTGTTTTCTATAATTTTATAGAAAAAAAAACTATTTAATTCTATAGAATAAATTATTCCCATATCTATAAATATTCTAAACAAGACTACATAATCAGTTTTTATACAACTCTAATTTCTGTGAATAGAGAATATAATAATAAGATTCTCTCACCATAAAGAAGAATTTTATTGTGTATACGAGGTATATTACTCTGGTTATAGGCATGTGTACTTCTGTGTGTGTGCATGACCAAAGAAATAAATTGTTCCAATTAGTACATCAAATATTTCAAGTTTAAAATAATAATCAGGTGATTCAGAAGCAAAGTTTAATTATCTATCTAAATTCTGGAGAAAGTATTCTGTGGTATAAGAGAAATAAAATAATTTTTCAGTGTTAAAATTATTTAGAAATTTAGTTACCAATTTTAGGCTCTCTCATAAAAATACTCTTTTTATTATTTTTGTTAAGATTATAGAATATACACAATCTCCTAACACAGAAATTTTCAGAAACATAGTTACTTCTAGTATCTGTTTCCTTTAATTCCAATTTTCCTATATTTATGTGGTTCATACTATAATAGCATAATATTAATAGACAAATATAGCCTAATGATCTGATTTCAATATCTTTGACCCACAATGGTGGAAGAAAAAGACTTATACCTGGAAACTGCCCTCTGAGTTCCACATCTACACTGTGATATCCACACAAACACACACACACACACACACGTGTGAGAAGAAGAGATAGAAAAATACAACCACACAAACAAAAAAGAAAATGGTAAAAATAAAAAAGAAGTTGGTCAAACAGATAGATAGATGATATGTTATAAATATTTAAATGAATTTTAATAGGACAATGGTTACTTAAAGCAATAAAATTAAAATTCTAATAGTGAATTTAGAAAAATAGAATTAGTATTTAATGTGGACAAAAACTTAATATTGCAAGAATTTTAAAGTTTTTAAATAGTTCAAAGGTCATATTTTACCGTTGATTTTAATGATATGATAATATCAGGTACATCTGTGAAGCAAATTTCTGGGAAGAAACATAGGATTTGGAACTACCTCACATGAGAAACAGGAGTTCAAATTGCAAGCTTTCTAACATATTATCTTTTTTGTAGACAACAGCCATCAATGCAAGGGTAATATTTTAAAAAACATTCAATTTTTAATAATAAATAAATATTAATTTATTCAACACTTGGGCAGCTGTTAGAAAGTTTTTCTGAACAATACTACAAAGAAAAATGAAACTTGGGCTCCAAATAGGATCAGAGATTCTCATTCCTAAAAGATAAATATAAAATATGTAACTCCTTGGGGTTACTTTCTAGCAGACCTGGGATTAAAGCCAAGAAATGAATGAAGTAGGCATTAAAGTTTCATTCCAGAACTGTAACTCAATGAAATTCTTGAATTCACCATTTTCACCTTGTAACAAATTCAGCAATGCTGCAAAATTACCAGGCAACCCAATTTCTTAGGGTTATAGCAATGTCACAGATAATTAAATAGAAACTGGAGTTTTGTCCTGGTTTCAATAAATTGGCCAGCTGGACCACCAGCAACATCCCTCTGTGCAGTTACTGAAATCTAGCAGCATGTTAATAAATGCCTCAGGGATATCACACAAACTATTAGCCATTTTCTACAGAAGGTATAGCTCTGGGAAAATTGGAGATGTGTATTTAGTATTCCTATTCCAATGCCTAGAGTACAAGAAGACATGGTGCTCCTAACAGTTAAGTAGTCCTGATAACTAATAACACAATGAGAAAAAATCCTCATCCTACCTCATTTTATAGGGTAGTTAACCCAACAATTATGTCAGCTATTTTCTACACTCAATGGAAAAACATCTTACCACTTCAATTAAAATACAAAATAGTTTTGTTGTTATTTTGAAACTTTATGGTAATGAAAGCTTTACCTAAACTCATTTTAAAAAATTGACTCTTCAATAGTTGGAGTTTCTTCTTTTAGTTTACCATTGCTGAGGAGTGAGTGTGTGTGTGTCCATTGAATTTTGTTATACATAAGTTGTACAACTAAATTTGTATAACTAAATTCAATGGAAAAAGTATGCTAAAATATTATCATCTAAGAATTTTAAAGAAAATTAGAGTAATAGAAAATAAAAGATAGTGAGAAGCAATGGGCACCTCTGACAATTCTGATGAGTTTAAAGAACAAGTATGGTTTTGGCCACTTTTGCAACAATTCAAATCCACAAAAACAATTATTTTAATAGATCTGCTAGAGAAACTTAAGTCAATATTTTAGCATAAAAACAATAATTTTTAAAAATAAGTTTTACTACTGCTATTTCTTTCTCCATCTGTTAAAGAAATGATAATAATAATTGTGAAAACTACTCTTAAAGAATCAACCTATCATTGCAAATTTCCAAAGCAATTATTCCACATATCATATCAGTCTGGAAGATGCACATATTCATTGCTAACTCTACCATTTTCAAAATGACTATATAAAAATTAAAATTTGTATATTAAAAATTTAAATTACATTTTAACTTAGAAAAAGAATATTATTCTATACATCTTCATTTTTATCTGTTTATATGTTTATATTTCAGGCTACTTAAAATGCACAGTCCTTCTCTATGGTCTGACGCCATAGTCAGCCTGAACCTCCCCTGTCTTTGCTCTTCCCAACCTGCCAGACCTATCCCTGCTCTCAACTTCTGTGCTCAAAACTATTCGGTCTACTCTCCCTGTACAACAACTAACAACAAGTAGTCACCAGACTTCAGCAAAGGACTGGTCCTACCCACCACCAATCCCAAGGCCTCTACTTCCATTAAACCTTCTGCTAAACCAAATAATCTCCCACAACCAGCCTTAGACAGGTCACTTATTCATCACACCATGGCAGTTCCATCTGTCAACTTGACTTTATTCCACCCATGTCATTTCCTGAATGTAGACCAAAGCTGCCAATGCATCTTCTATTCTGTACCAACATTCTCAAATCATATCAGACAAACAATTAATAATAATGATGATAATAATAATAGCAATAATAATAATAAAATGTTTGTATCAAAGATCTTACCACAATAAAACAACATGAAATTTCAAGCTATTAACTCTATTCCAAAATTACTAGTCTTATAGAAATATATGTCAATATAAATTTTACAGCAAATATAAAATCCATATGAATGTTTCTCAAAAAAAAAAAAACCCTGAAAACAGAACTATCACATGTCTTCACCTATTCACCTATGATGCACTTGCAAATACACCTCAAGGATTCTGAATCTATAGAGACACATTCATACACATACAACATGGAAATCCATGTCTATTGCTACACTGTTTCAAAATGCAACCAATCCCTGTCTATCAACAGGCAAATAAATAAAGAGAATATTATAAACATAAACAATATAGATTTGTGCGGCTGCAAAACCTATAATCATGACACTTTTCAAGAAAATGAATATAACTGGCGATTATCATGGTAATAGAATAATCCATATTAGGAAAGAAAATGACTGAAATGAAACTCAGGCAAAGAAATTTAAAAGATAATTTACGAATTTTACCAAAGAATTCAAAAAATCTTTTTATAAAAATATAAGCACAAAGAAAGAGCAGAATAAAATTAAAACTAAAGTAATTAAGGAGTGTGTCTGAGAGTTTCCCATGTAAACACAAATGTAAGGATGATATAAAAGACAAAGATAATCCTGGACATGAAAATGGAATTTAATTAAGAGAGAAACACTAAAGGGGATTTAAGCTGAAATAAAAAGGAAATACAAAAATAACCTAACTAGAAAACTCAAAGGAAAGTCTTACAAATAGAATGAATCAAGCAGAAATTTGAAGAGCAGAACTCAAACTTAGGTTAAATCATCTAGACCAA
This sequence comes from Sigmodon hispidus, assembly GCA_004025045.1. NCBI lineage: Eukaryota > Metazoa > Chordata > Mammalia > Rodentia > Cricetidae > Sigmodon > Sigmodon hispidus. The sequence continues at coordinate 94,503 of PVIH01003060.1, read as the reverse complement.
GTAATCAAGAAATATGAAGAGAGTGAAGAAACATTCAGAAAATGTGAGACCCCATAAAATATTACTTTGGATTATAGACTGAGACAAAGGAAACTATTATCATGTCAATAGCTTAGACCAGCACTTCAACAAAAGCATTAAAAAATAAGAAAACTTTCCCAAATAAAAAAGACATACTTATAGATTAAAAAAGAAAATCTGCAAGATTAAGAAAAAATCACTTATATCAGTTGAAGTTGGGTGGAGAAAACTGGATCTGCCAGGAGTGGAGGTTGAACTAAGCAATATTGGAACAGTGGGACCTTGGGACCACCTGCCACCTGCCCGGGTGGGGGGAGGTGTTCTGGAGAAGAGAGAATAACTTGATGTGGTGGAAGGGGGAAAGGACTTTAAACAAAGATATAGAAGGAAAAAAAAAGAATTTTAATTTAAAAGAAAAAGAAAAAAGAAAAAAAAAGAAAAGAAAGTGGAAAAAGATGCCTGTGAGGAAAAAAAATCACATATAAAGAAAGATTATCTGAATAATACCAGATTTTTCAATGAAAAAAACTTTTGCCAATAGAAATTGGGTCAATGCATTCTAAATTTTATAAATATAATAGCAAACTTAGCCCAATATGATTATGATCATAAATACTAACCCCATAGTTTAAAAAAAAAAAAAAAAAAAAACCTCTCCATGTTGTGACTGTAAACAAAACCTAAAGGAAACACAGGAACTTTTTTATTAACTAAGGAGAAAATGAGCATAGTCAATTGATTGTGGAAAAGAAAACACAAAGCAATAATTACAAAAAGAAAAGGTACCAATGAGAACAGATACAATAATAACAAACATCAACAGTGAATGCAATTAACAAATGCACATTTAAATAATATTTTTAACTATCAATAGCCTTTATTATTCAATAAAAGAATTGTACTGGCTGAATAAATCAAGAAACAAGAAAAATAGACATGTGAACGTTGATGGGGAAAGAAATTAGTTCTGAGGTTTACCCATAGATCTTAATTCAGGCAGCCAAAGAATATGGAGTGAAAGAAAAAGTCTTCTCCAGGGAAGAACAAATCATTTGGCTATGCAAAACCACATGGCCACCCCTAAAACATATATCAAAGCAACACTTTACAGAATGAGCTGGGTATACTAGTAATATACATTTATGTGCATATACATATGTGCATATGACAACAATAAAAAAGAGTTCATAAGTTATAGAAAAGAACTTGGAAAACATTTGTATTTGTTGACTAATAAAAGCACACATTAGCCTTTGATAGACACTACCATGGGATCAAAGCATGAATGAATGAGCTTTAATCAATGGAAAAAGGAAGTAGGAAGATATTTATATTCTAGTATCTAACAAAGTAAACTTCAAACTAACGCTAATCAAAAGGATTTAAAAGGAACATTTGGCCCCTGAAGCAGGTCACAGCAGTGCAGCTGTATGACAAGTTTTTAAAGTGCCCCGCCCACACACACACATACATCCACATTGCTCAAGAGGATGGTCAATTGGTGTGAATGGAGTCCTGAATGTAGAGCCATTTTGTGTGTGTGTGTGTGTGTGTGTGTGTGTGTGTGTGTGTGTGTGTGTCTATATGCACTAAATAATAAAAAAAAATCCTTAAACTGGGCAAAGGAAAAGGTTGAATATATGGAAGGTCTTCCAGGGAGGAGAGGAAGAAGAGAAAAGATATGATTATAATATAATGTTAAAAAATAATTTTTAATGTTACTATTATCACCGTATATATGCTTTCCTTTTCAACTTTACCATAACCTCATGTAATCAGTAATATTATTTCTTTTGTATATTTTATTGAATTCTACATTGGCTGGATGTTTTTCTGTGTCATACAGATGCTTATAAAATAATTACTCAGAGGCTTATACTAATTCCAACTGTTTGTTGTATGGCTCAATCTTTTTGCTAGCTAGCTCTTACCTCTTAAACCAACCCATTTCTATCAATCTATGTTTTGCCATGTGACTAATGGATTACCTGTGATCCATTACATCTTGCAACCCTTGTAGCTAACAGTGTCTGTCCTGACTCCATTTTTCTTCTGGTTCTTTCTCTGTTTGTATTTCCTGCCTGGCTGTAAGCTTTCTTGCCATAGGCCAAAACATCTTTATTAACAAATGGTAATAACACATATTCACAACATACAGTGTAGACCCATCCAATCCTCAGGTCCTGTATCTGCTTATAATCACTCAGAAGCTTATATTAATAGCTTATTAAAATAATTTATTACTTACTTTTGACTTTTCTTGTATCATATAACATCTTCCCTGGCTCTATTGACTATGTCTTTCTTCTCCCTCTACCTCTTTTTAGATTCCCCTCCTCACTCTGTTCTGCCTTGCCACAGAACATAACACTTTTATTAACCAGAGGTAGCAACACACATTCATATCATATAAAAAGACAACCTACATCATTATACATACCAGATTGTATCATAACTTAGATTTATATACAGAATCACAGTTTAATATTAAATACTTTTAATTTCTCAAAAATCATGATTGTAAAAATTTAAATTTCTTCTTTGATAGTTTCATTTACATACATAATTTATTTTGTTATGGTATTAGTGTAATATCTGTTCTCATTCTTTTCTGTCATCCCCAAACCCTATCCCCTACACAGATGTTTTTCCCTCATAAATGCATTTTATTTTATTTTGCAATGCATTGATGGTAACCTAGGGTGCCATATAGGTTCCTCTTGATAGAAAGTATCAGAAGCTGATGGGTTAACTTTTCCAAGTGCAGTTGAAGACAGTAACTATCTTCTCTGTCAGTCCTATCAGTTTCCAATACATCAATGGGTGCCAGACTCCATGAGCTTCTCCTTGATCCATCATGATTGCCTATTCCTGTACAAATCCAATGCATGCATTTATAGCATTTATAACTGCTGTGAAACCATGTGGTATTGGCTATGGATTGCTCCAAGATAACCTTTGATACCTTGACCACTACGTTCTTTTCTTTCCTTTTTTTTCTTCTTGTCATTGCAAACAGCAGCCTTTTGGACTGTATTTCTTTTTTCTTATGAATGAAGTCATATTCCCTTGTTCAAGCTCCCTTCCCCCCTCCTGCCCCTTCCAGCCACTCTTTCTTCTAATAATTATACATGACTATAAAGTCATGTATAATTGGAGGAGTGTGTGCAAGCACAGAACTTGGAAAAGCTTGCTCATTTTCTTCTACACCAGTCTTGTTGATCAACTTCAGTTCAGCAGGCTTGGGAGTTCTAGCCTTTATCCACTGAACCATGTCTAGGCCAACTGACTGATTCACCTACTATTCTTGCTATAATCCCCTGTATCTGCTATTCCAATTTCCCTATTTTCACTAAAGCCAAATTCTAAATTCATACTTTACTACTCCACACATAGATATAGCATTACTATTTAAGTTACAAAGTATTAGGTAATAATTTACAACATTAATACACAAGAAGAAAAGCCTTTTTAAATAAATTCAACTTTCTTCCAGGATCAAACTCATTAAAACTACACATTTCTATCCATGGTAAATCTTTCAGAAATATATGGCTCCAGTTAACTCAGCACAATTGTACAGAGAGTACCTGAACTGGCCTTCTCCTGTAATCAAATTGATGACCACCCTACTTGTTATCATAGAACTTTCATCCAGAAACTGATGGAAGCATGTGCACAGATCAACACCTAAGCATTTTGCTGAGCATCCAGGCCAGTCTAAGAGAGAAATGTGGGATGATATGAGCAAGATCATAATGGTAAAACCCACAGAAGCAGCTAACATAGGCAACTCACTGACTCTGTACTAACAAAGCTGGGTAACCTACATGGCACTTAATCAGACCCTCTGAAGTTGTATGACAGATGTGAGGCTTGGGCACTTTGCGGGGCCTCTGGCAGTGGAACCAGGATTTCTCCCTAGTGCATAAACTGTCTTTTGGGAGCCTTTCCCCAATAGAGGGATAACTCTTCTCAGCGTTAATACAGGGGAAGGAACTTGGTCCTGCTGCAACTTGAAATGTCAGATTTTGTTGACTCCCCTGGGTGGCCTTAGTCTATCTGAGGAGTAGATAGGAAGTGGGAAAGGTTATAAGAAAAGTGTTCTTCAATGCCACATTCCTTTTGTATCATAAGGACATGTCATCTTAACAATCTACATTCCATACTCTCTTATACAAAAGTTCATGATTGTATTTGCATACCTTGTGTAAGATTTACAAATAGGTAGCTTCTCTGCTATAATGGGAAATCCTTCATGGTGGGGTTTATATAACAATAATCTTTATTTTTATTTTTATCTATTATTAATAAAGTCTCATTTTTATCCATGTATCCCCTTGTTCAAACTCCCTTACTCCTCTTGCCCCTCCCAGTCACTCTCTCTTCTCTCCATCTCCTTATCTCCTCCACAGCAAGGGCAGGAGGTCTCAAGGTCTCAAGATAGCTTAGTTCAGCATCCACTCCTGGCAGATCTGCTTTCCTCACCCCAACATCAAGACTGGGTCAGGTGTTCCTCTGGAGGTAATGGGCTCCAAGGTGCCACTCCAAGGTGCTTCAGGTCCCAAGTTGTTCAGTGGTTGTGGTTTGCAAATTGGGAATGCTTTACTTTTTGCTTAAAGTCGACTAATGTGTGAGTACATTCCCAGCTTAACTTTCTGGGTTTGCGATACCTTGCTCAGGAGCACAATGATCTTTATAATGTAATGCCTATTATTTTAACAACTGAGAGAAAGAATGTATTATATCTGAGGAAAAAACTGTAACAGCTAGGTTTCTTATAACATGTTTCGACAAGGCACTTTTCTTTCTGTAATTTTAAATATGTGAACTTAAACTTAAAACAGAAACATCAAGACTCAAACCACCAATTTTTCCAGGAAGATGTTGCCTCTTTCTCAATAATATCTAACTTTCCATTACATAGATGATTTCTATTTATTTAGGCATAAATTCAGTCTTAATTGATAATTTTAAGATTTCTAGAAATCAAATTTTAGTACTTTTGCTGCATTTGATAGATATATACACTTACATGGTATTCATCATTTGTGGTGGAATGTTCTGTATGCTGTAAATAAAGGACTGTTTTGGTCTATGCAGAGCATCGTAGAAGTGAGTGGAGAATCAGAGCACAAGCAGGTAGGAAGAAGGGTGGAGTTAAGCCAGCCTCCATCTGACCCCGGAAGAAGCAATAGATAGGAATCCAAGTGAGCCACAGACTGTGGGCCACATGGTGGAAAGATAAATGGAAATGGGTTGAATTAAGATGAAAGAGCTAGCTAGTAATGTGCTTAAGACTGGGCCAAACAGTGTAAATGATATAAGTATGTGATTCATTTCTTTGGGGGACAAAAGCCGCCACGAACCAGGTTCCAACCGCTGCCTCATGTGCCCAGGTCACAAACCCTCCGGCCCCAAATGGGCAGGGAAATCTTACTACAACAATCATTTTTTCATGCTAATTTTTGTATTCTTCTCCAATAAGTGATGAATATAGGGAGTTCTTTAAGTAGGAAATAATGTTTCTCTGAATCTTTAGAGTGCTTGCCAACTGCTTGCTCTTTTTCTATGGAATAATTAATTGTAAAGGTAAAAGTACTAGAATTTATAATTTAGAAATTCTTAGTTTTCATGAATATAATATAAGTGTGCATATGCATATATGTATATATATATATATATGTAATAACATTTAGTGAAGAAAAGCTCATGCATTTGAAAAAAAGAAAGAAGGTTTAAATTGGAGGAATAGTGTGGAAGAAAGGGGAGAGAGTAATGTTGCATTTATAGTCTCAAAATATAAAATAAAATAATTTTAAAAATTAATTTGTTTAAATTAATATTTTTTAATTAAAATTGATATTTCTAACTTTACTTATCTGATAGTTTCAGTTGTTATTACTTAAATTAAAAACATTTTTCATTTTTACTCCTTAAATATACCAGTCAGGTTTTATTCATATTTTTCTGTTCAATGTGAAATCACAGAGACTCTTGACTTGAAATCTGTCAACTTTTTTCCATTATTTTTTCACTTATTTGGTAAATACAAATAAAATTGTGTGCTAAGCTTATTTGAGTTGCATGCCTTTGCCACCACCCACTGTGTTCCCAAAAGAGTTGTAAATGAAATGGAGGGCTATCTGTCCTCCTTCCCATTTTTTTTTCATAGGATGACTACAGCTTCCAGAGTCACAAGGGAGTGAAATCCATTATCAGTGTTAAGTCTCACAGTTTGTTACAATGAAATCTCAGGGGAACTGAAGGCACCTATGACCTTCTTTAGTCCTCAAGGAATGATGAACTTGAACAAATATCTCAGCCAGAGCTTCAGACAGCAATAAAGTGTGTTCACTGAGTAGAAAATGTGGTTTAAAAATGAAATGAACATGTTCAAAATAGCCCAATAAACTTTCAGACATTCCAGTTGTACAGCTGTTATGGTGTTCGTTCTTTCTGATTGCATTAGTTTTTTCATCACATGCATATCCATATCTGAAGCCACAAAAATTGACATGTGACAACTATACATAATACTCAGACTGAAAATTCAGTATGGAATAAAGAGCCAGAATCTCAATGATAAAGACAGATGATGGGCAATAAATATAAGAAAGTTTGAGTACACTAGCAATGTGGATCAGATTGTCAAGGACTTACCAAAAATTCTTGTTTCAATTTTCAACATTGCAGAAAATCCCTGAATTTGGGGATAGAGATAGGAAGGTCAAGTCATCTGCTACACAGGAAGTGTTTAGATAATGAGGGTTGAAGCTAAGTATTCAAAGAAAAGGTATTGACAAAGACGTTTGATTATTTGGGAAAATAATAATAAAGTATTTTTACGTATAAAACTCAGTCACCCAGTTTAGAAAGTATTGGAAAAGTGGATGATTTTAAGAGCACATTGTGACACAATTGTTAATACTTCCTACATCATATTCTAAAGATTTTTTAAAAAATAAGAAATACTTGTCAATTTGATATTGCTTTATCTGCGTATGATTTTGTCCATTTTCCTACCTATCATAAGATTTGCTTAATATTTTCAGTGGAAACAGTAAAGATATTATTCTGAAACATCGAGTACTGTTATAGAAACTATATCAAAAATCAAAAAATAATTACCTTTTATTGACAGATAAATTAAATAAACGGGTAGCCATGTGTTTCAAACTCACTAGTCTCCCAGGCATTTTTCCTCATTTGCTTGTTTCCTGATATAATTATAACAATATAATTCCTGATATTTACACACCTCTCATGAAATGATGTGATATGATTTAACATAATATAACAATTCTAAATAGCATATTAATAAAAAATAATTGTTTCTTCACAATAAACATCTAAACTTTCAACATTATGCTGTCTTTTCTCCAATAGTAACTATTTTTATTTATCTATTTTTTTATTTGTTTGTTTTTAATTGAATGATCAAAAGTAAATGTTCTGAATCTAGATAAACTTTTCAAGGCTTAAAGCAAATGCTTTGAAATTAAAATAATCTTTTTGTTCATATTTTTTAAAAATAAAATTTTCATTCATATCTTTAATAATGTTTGCCTTTCAATTTCCAGTTTTATTGAAGTAGGTCATTCCTTTATTTCTTTAATTTGGTTATTGTGTTTAATCCTTAAAAATAAATAAATTAATTAAAAGAATAAAATAAAATTTTTCTGAGAAATATTTTGTCTCTGTCATAAAATATTGGCCAACTCAGATGTTAAAAATTATTTTACAACTACAAAACAGTTATATATTTACATGCTAGATTTTGTCACCTATTTCAGACATTAATGCTTTACTTGTACCTTTTTTATACAACTATTCCTCATATATCTGCTCCTATTTCAAATAAAACTGGTTTAAAGGAGAGACTGAATAGGGGGATTCATTGGAACAGAGGAGGGAAAGTAGCATTTAGGAGTCGGGCAGCCATGATTTTCTGGAAGGTCCACAGTAAGAAGAGTTATCACAGGAAAGCTATAAGCATGCACTGAGTTAGGCGATATCCTATGACAGAAATATTAACAAGTGTCAAGATAATAAAAATTAACTGTATTATATAGTTTATTTTCTAAAATCACTCAAATTTATTATACAATCCAACTATTATTATATTTTATGATTTATATAACTCTAATATATATTCATTTACTAATTTTTCATATAATTTTTATTTTTAAAAATTTTCACTAACATTTAAATATGTATATTATGCCTGATGATGTTAAAGTCATTTGGGACTTGATTTTCTCTTATCACCAAGTGAATATTGGTAGATAAACTTAGGTCAACATGCCTTACCACCTCAGAAGCTTTGTTTATATTTCTAATACTTAAAACTTGCATTATGCTCTTAAAAATTGTCTGAATTCAAATGCCAAGCCTGTTCAATAGTAATTCAAATTTGAGAAAAATTCAAATGATCTTTGCATCACTTTTACCTATTTGAAATGGGATTGATAGTCAAAAATCTATTTAGGATTCATAAGTATTTAATTTTATAATGCATGCATATATATTAACAATTATTTCTGTTAATATATAATTGAAATACAAGTATCTTAAGTAATATTTTACTCATCCTTTGAATAGTCCATTAATATGTACAATGTATCTTTATCGTATTCACACCTACTGTAGATCTTCATTACCCCACAGCTTCTTCCTCAAAACATCTACCCAAATTCATGTCCATTTTTTGTTAAAATTAAATCACTTAGTATAGTCTGCACTGTTTATATAAGAATGAATGTACAGTCATCCAGTAAGGAATGGACAACCTTGGCAAAATAATGTGACATTTCCCATGTATCCAATAGCTGCCAAGACCTTTACTAATGATGAGACCTCTTTTATTCATGCTGGGGTTTTGTATTTTATATTTTCACCTTGATTAATTGACTGGTATGTACTTAGGAGTATACATACTGTTGGGTATACTATGTACAGTATAAATATTAGGATCAGTCAGTTGTCTCATTTCATAGTACTGGGCACAGGGTTCAAACACAGGTTGATAGGCTTAGTTACAAGAAAATTTAACTGCTCAGTTTTTTCTCTGGACAAATGATGATTTGGGGGTGATTTGTTTTATTTTTGTTTTATTATTCTTTGCATTTGTTTTTATTTTTCTTGAGACAGGGTTTCTCAATGCATTCCTTGTCTTGAAACTCACTGTTTACCAAGCTGTCCTCAAACTCAGAGATGGGTCTGTCTCTGTCTTCAGAATGCTGAGAGAAAGACCTCTGCTACCACACCAGGCTTAAATGCTGAAGCTTTTATTAATCTTAATCTGGTATAGCATTTAGAAAGGTGGCAATGGCTGCTATGCATTCATGTGCTCATATCTAGAAGGCAGTATATCATAGAACTTTTACCAATACCTGGATATCACATACTTTTAAACCATTCATCAATGATGTTCCTTATGCCTGGTAGGAATGTGGAAAAATTGATGCATACTTTTTACCTATGGTTGAGCACTCACTATTGTCTATATTCTGAACTTATATATATATACCCAGTTCAAGTATTCAGAAGATCACCCTCATGAGAACAAGGAACTAAAAGTCTAAAAAGTCTGTTTCAGGAAGCAGAGTGAGAGTGACTCAGCCCAGATGGCCATAATCAACTCAGTTGATTGATGTATATATATATATATATATATACATATTGATTACATAATCAAATCAATATGTATATATATATACAAGTTCAGAATATATACATATATATATATTTAGAAGACAGATATATACAAGTTCAGAATATATAATATATATATACATATATTTAGAAGACAGTAACAATACACTCACCTATAAAATTTGATAGACCCCAGACTCAGGGTATTATCCTCTTGGGAAGGGGAGGCCCTAGAATCCAGACTCTAGTCCAGTTGATGCAAATTGCAAGTGGGTTTATTGAATTTCGTCTGCACAGATGGGCTATCTCTCTCTGTCTCGGGAGCAAGAGAGGAGCCCTGATTAACAATCTCACATCTCATTTATAGGCTAAAGCCACAAAATCACCATAGCAACTGAGGCAATACATGATTGGTCACTTGAAAGTCATACTACAATCACAAGGTTGCTTGCAATAGTCTATAATCACAAGATTGATCACAATAGTCATGGGGGTGCCTTAAGGCCAGCTAGGGGTCTCTTTGTTTTACAACCAGGTTATGGTCACCGCTATTCTGCTTGGAACTTCTGGTATTTTAATCACAGTTTTGACCATTATGTCCTAATGGTGGTCATCTGAGTTGATTATGGCCATCTGGGCTGAGTCACTCTCACTCTGCTTCCTGAAACAGACTTTTTAGACTTTTAGTTCCTTGTTCTCATGAGGGTGATCTTCTGAATACTTGAACTGGATGCCTGGGTCAGGCCTTAGAACTTAGGGTCTTTCAAAGTAACAATAATAGATTTCATTTCTAGAGACTATGACTTACTTAGTCATAAATTTTGAGATCATTTATAATATCAAGAATGAGTTCACTTTTGTGGGCCAGTCCTCAAATCCCATCAAGTGAGGATGTCCCAAGTTTCTAAGTATAAAATTTGAAAATGGTCTAAAATTGTTTCTGGACATATCAATTTCATCTGTTTCTGTTGTGAAGATAACATGACCTACATAATTTATAGAAAGAAGAGTTTCTTGGGGGGGGGCTTACAGGTTGAGGCGACTCCATGGCCATCATGAATTGGGAACGTGCAGCAGAGGTACAGGCATGGCACTGGAGGTGGAGTTTAGATATGATCAATCAGCATGAGGCATGAGGGGAGCTACATGGTAATGACATGACCTTTTGAAGCCTCTAAGCCCAACCTCAGTGACATAGCTTCTCTAACAAGACTGCACCTCCTTTAAGGAAGCAATAAATAATGGTCATTCCAAAACAGTTATAAAACCTATGGAGTAAGCTTTCAAGCATATGATCATATGGAAGAGAGGAGGTAATTCTGATTCAAACAACTACACTGATAATAGGCAATATGTATGTATGTAAAATGTATATTTATACATATTGACATTTGTGCATGTGAGTGGGTCCTCACATGTGGGCATATGAGTATGCAGGGCAGAAATAGATATTGGGCTTTTTTAACTCACAATTTCAGAGTAGTCTAGCCCTTGATTTACATACATAGCAAATATGACAATATGTTTCAAGAACATTCCTCTCTCTGCCCCCTCCAAAGTGAGAATACAGGAGTGTACCTCCAAACAGCTTTTTAAACATTATTGTAGATAAGAACAGATGTGTCTTCATGCTCGTGTGGTAGGCATTCTGCTGAGTGAGCTATCTCACTAGCCTCCAATGACATATTTTGATTTATTATTTACTTTGACTTATTTAGGATATGTTTAAATATATTCTATATACAAGAGACACAGGAAAAAACATACATGAATAGAAAAGCTTGAAAATATCTTGAAAGTGTTTTCAGTTACATTTGAAACAGAATAAAATAATAAACAATAGTCATGAAAGTATGGAAAAAGAGATCTCCCTTTCATGAAAGCTATTTTAGATTTTAAGTTCTTGTTTTCCCAATTCTTTCTATTGGAAGAATTCAATACATAATGAATGAATGGCTGGCAGTGATGTCAGAATAACAAGCAAAGATAAACATAAAAATAATATAAGACAGCATTCCTGTTCAATATCCTTCAAGTCATTTCAGATTTAGATTACTTCTAGGCACATGGCATCTGAGCTATCACCACGAATATCTAAATTGCTTCCTCACAGGTTCTATGAAGCACGCTTTTTACTTTATCTTCTCATTTTAGGTGGCACCTCATTGAATTTCTCCTAGCCAATTTACTTTCTGCAAAGCTCACATTTCTCATACAATGGAGAAACTTCCTTAGCTGTACTTTTAACTTTAGATTAATAGCATGAGGGCTTTCCTTTAGTTTCACTGTCAGAAAACAGCACAGGTTTTAGACTTACAGAATCCACTTTTACTAAACAGCAAAAGAGAAAGCATTATACCAAAAATAATGTGGGTATTAATTTTCTCCTCCATTTACAAGATTATTTCACTGCATCTCCAAAGAAGACCAATATACTGATCAAATCTAATTAGCTTTAATTTGCATGAAACTATAGTGCATGCTGTAGAAAAACTGGCTTGAATGAAAATAATTCATGAAAATTTGCAATGTTGGTCTGCCACACTTAGTTGCTTCAGTGTAAGTATACCACAGACAAAATTATAATCATCACAGAAAATATATTTTATTGAAAAATATTACATTTTAATTACAATTTAAACTGTTGGCATATACAATGCTATACATATTTATATTCATTTTTTATTTGAAATAAAAAGGTGAAAAGTTTTTCTAACAATAATAGTGATACTATCCCCAGAGAGAATAATATCAGGATAAGATTCTGCTGGGTCTTCAAACATTGTCTACTTACACACATTCAGGTTAATGTTCAGAGTTTACTAAACTTTGTTTTTGGCATAAATTATTGTGACCTTTTCCCCTCAGTTTATAAAATAAGAATTTGTTAGGCAAAGTTTTTTCACAACAGCATAACTATTATAGTTTAAAGATATATCTATTGTTGAAATATTTATTTGTAATATATTATATAAAGGATTAATATTTATTAAGGGGTTATATAAACTTTTATTGATATAAATTCAACTTTAAGAAAGACAGTTTTTGGAGAGTGGAAACATCTTATAATGGATGGTTTGATCTGCTCCCAGAAAAGCAAAAACTAACAGGAAAACAAGGCAGTATTTTTGGATCTTGATCGATTTTGGTCATGTCTCATTGGCCAAATCTTTTGAGGTTACTAGAATTTGCCAAAGTCACTACTGCTTTTTTGGTTAACACCAAAATCTCATTATATATATTTGTTTTTTTTAAACAAATGTTGTCATTTTCTAGTGGTGCTTCCATTTCATATAGAAGGCAGTAAACAAGTACATAGCACAAAAGTATCTTTTTTAATATAAGGAAAAACAATAATATAAAGGACATAGAGAATCATAGATTAATAATGATCTGAGTTTGATAAGTATCAAAATAATGTGATCATAGAATACTACCTGTGACAACTGTAGTAGCTTTGTAGTAGAAGCTCTGATTAAGCAAGTAAAATGCAGCCAGGAACTTGAAGATTCTACGTGTGAGATGTTTTGTTTAAGAAGCAACATATAAAATAGTGAAAAGGAGAACAAAGGGACTCTATACAAAGAGGAATTAATCAGAGATTGATTATGTAACATTTACATAAATGTGTAACATCTGAATATAGGTTAGCTTTGAACTCCTTTTGCCTAATGGAATAATGTAGCAATGACAGTGGGCAAGCTTCTTAGAGCATCCATTAAATCCTCCACACTATAGTTTTCACTCATGAGTCACTTGTCAGATAAGAAGTTCAAGTATACTGAGAGCCCATGCTGAGAGTAAACCAAAAGTGAAGCCAGTTATTAAATAAAGAGGCCATGTAGAAAATAGGAAAACTTGTGTGGGGAAAGTCGGAAGCACAGTGTATTCAAACTCAGACCTAAATTCAAATCAACAGTTGGATTGGCGGAGGGCATAACAATGAACCATCGCAACCAGCTAGGCTGTAAAAATTATTAAAACTCATTCTATAACACTAAATATAAAGATGTTTGAAATAAATGTGGTATCATAGAAGGCAAAAATATACAAAATAAAATGTTATAAAAATATTCCAGTTGGTGAAATTGTATTTAAGTTAATATTCTTGGGACATAAACATAAAATGTGATCACAAAATAAAAGGCTCCTTCCATCAGCTATTACTTGAAAAAACATATCTGAGATAATTAACTTATAGGGTTTTTGTTTGTTTTGTTTTGTGTTTTTTTTTTTTAACATTATCTGCCCTAATGTTTATGGAGATTCAACTTTTAGTGGCCTACTGTTTGAAAACCTCCACAATGTCAATGGTTTTGAGAGTCTTTGACTTAGCAATTCACTCACTTCCTTAGTAATGTAGCACACAAATAATGGACAGGACAGGAATCTCACAATACCTACCAGATGAGTGTTTTCTATGAACTAGAACTTCCTTGGAGGCTTAAATTCACAAAAGCTTAACCACCTCCTGATAGCACCCTGATGTTAAGGTGTTTTTTCAAAGGCATCTAACCTTATTCACATGCAATCTTCCAAAAGAGCATCTAGAGGTAGTTTGGCATAGTGTCTGCTAGCTACTATGTCACTGCAGGTTGCTGCTAAACTTCTTAAGAGTGCAGTTGCAAGATTGAAGACACAATCAAGAACTATTCTAAGATGAAAGGACTCTTGAAACAAAATGTTAAAATCAAATAGGTATTATCAGGGAAGGATGAAATAATAAAGCAAGAAATTATATTCCTAGGCCAATAAGGAGCTGGAAGAAAGCATCAATCCAGCAAGAAGCTTTCCAAAACATTTGGCGCTAGACAACAAATAGAGGCAGTTTTTGATGAATGAAGAGAGTTTTGCAGGTACTTTTTAGTGAAAGGATTTAATAAATTTAAAGTTTATTCTGAGAGAAAACAGAATTACAATTTGAGTAGTAAATGACTCATGATGCAACTTTGAGACAATAAATAATGAAATATTTTTAAAATGCCTATGAATACGAAATAAATATCACAAATACCTTTTAACTTCTGAGTTATTATGGAGACAATATTAATGTTCATTTATAATACATCTCAAAGCATAAGGTGTTTTTCTGTACATCAAAATCAAGAATGACACAATTCTATCAATAGGAAAGAGAAACAGTCTACCTTCTTACAAAACTTAAATTACTTATTTTCTACTGAAAATGTCTATAAATGATTATCCTTTCTACAGCAGAAAGCAATTGCATCAATGTTCCAAGTTTTCATTGAAAAAAATTCTTTGTATTGTTAATTTTATTTTCAAAACAGGATTTCTCTGTGGAGACTTGGTTGTCCTAGAACTCATTCTGTAAACCAGTCTGGCCTTCAGTTCACCTAGATCCTCCTTGCTCTACTTTCCAAATGCTGGGATTAAAGGTGTGACTCAGGACTGTCTGACTACATTGCTAATACATTTTATTAAGTTAGATCACCATTGCAAAATTATAAATATCTTAGTCAAATTAAATTTAGCCAAAGACCAAGACACAAATTTTAAAACCAGTCCATCTTTTTTGTTACTTTTGCAAGTTAGCAGTCAATGCTCTACTAAGAGAAGCCACAGTATAACCAGTTTTTTCCCATTTCTAAATCTATAAGACTTTTCTAGACTTTTGAGTGCACATATTCATATATAAACTATATATATGTATACAGGCACGTTTAAGTATGCTTACATAAATTTATAAGACTGAAAATGATGTCAAGACAATTCCTTTGTCATTTAGAAAGAATTGATAATATCTTGAAATTATAAAACCAATGTAAAGAAAATTTATATAAACCTTTACATAGCAAATATTTTCGTATCAGATACTTGTATTTCATAAAAATCCTTAAATAAACAGACTAATACTCTTCAAAATGCAAGATACGTGTTTCAATGGGAAATACATTTCTCTTTGAGTTTATGAAAATGTGTCATATTTAATCCATTAATCCATTTATCTTTTTTTTAGGCTTTATTGCGAATACAAGATTAAATTAATGGCTCAGTTGTCTTATGTAAATAGGCAGGAAGTTATAATTTATAAGTGTTCCCAGGTCTTGGATATGTGTGCACAATAAATAGGATCAAGCATTAATTTATGAAGCCTAATATAGACAGTGATAACAGGTTCTATTTTCTTTTTTTTCCTTTTTCTTTCTTTTTTTTATCAAGAAAAGCAGTAAAATGAATTTAAAATGCTGAAAAGTTAACAATAACTATAAAGAAGATAAAAATCATAAGCATGACTTATTAAGGGTGATAATGCAAATAAGATTGCTACATATATTTACTTTTTGTTTAGCTTTCCCTCTGAATTTTTTTTCCATCCCTGTATAGCCTTATTCAAGGTCCCTTTCCCCTCCCACCACATCAGGTCATTCTTTCTTCTCTGCAACTCCCCATCCCCTCCCTGGGCACGGAGCAGACAGTCCTATGGTCCAACTGACCCAATAATGCTTGGATCAGTCTCCAATCCTGGCCAAATCCACTTTTGTCGCCCCTCCCTCAAGAGTGAGTCAGGTGTTCCTATAGGTGTAGTGGGATCCAAAGGGTCAGTCCAGGGAGTTTCTGATCCCAAGTTGTTCAGTGGTTGTGGTTTGCCACTTGGGCATGCTTGGCTTTTTTTCTTGTTTGTTTGTTTAGAGACCACTAATGAGTGAGTACATCCCCTGCTTATCTTTCGGAGATTGTGATACCTCGCTCAAGAGGATATTCTCCAAATCCATCCATTTGCCTGCAAATTTTAGGATATCATTTTTTCTTACTGCTGAGTAGTATTCCATTGTGTAGATGTACCACAGTTTGTTAATCCATTCTTCAGTTGAGGGACATCTAGGTTGTTTCCAGGTTCTTGCTATTACAAATAATGCTGCTATGAACATAGTTGAGCTAATACCTT